>VWPW01030131.1:0-47257 GCA_013389825.1 Crypturellus undulatus | reverse complement strand
TTCCCTTTCCCCTTCCCTTTCCCTTTCCCTTTCCCTTTCCCTTTCCCTTTCCCTTTCCCTTTCCCTTTCCCTTTCCCTTTCCCTTTCCCTTTCCCTTTCCCTTTCCCTTTCCCTTCCTTTCCTTTCCTTTCCTTTCCTTTCCTTTCCTTTCCTTTCCTTTCCTTTCCTTTCCTTTCCTTTCCTTCCTCCTGGTTCCATCTACACAGCGAACACTCTTGATACCCCTCAGATACCACATCCCTCCCACAGTTGTTATAAATCAGATCAAGGTATTGCTCTGTGTATCAGCAATACCTATTTTCAAGCTCCTCAAACATGTCTACATTTAACTGGGTGTTTCTTTTCTCTGTATTTGGATCCATATTTCTCCTCCTGGGCAGGATAGTGAGGAGATGCCCATGGGATCCTTGCTGTGCCTCCAAAAATCCAGATTGTGGCCAAACACAGACACGTTTTAGCCCCGATGAGAAGGGGCAGGAGCAGATGAGCTGGCTGGCATGTTTGCAGCCTTCTCCTTTGCCCTCATTAATGTTTTATTAATACTTCACAGTACATGAAAGCAAATTTTCCTTTTTGTCTGGCATTAAATGCTGATCAATATTAATGTTTGATTCATATCTCTGAGAAAGGGACAGCGAGAGAGAACAGGAGCGAGATGGGAGATATGATTTACACGGACTTTGATAAGGCTGTTAAAACACAAGGCCAGGGAAATAATCCATCAGCAGAGGAAGATGCCAACAGAGGAGGCTGGAGCGGTGACAGCAGCTGGTTAAAGTTCAATCAGGCTGCGGGAGGCAGGAACCGTGAGCCCAGGTGAATTTTCTCCCCCGTTTTGATGTGGGAAAAACCATCCGGAAAGCCGGGAAAGGGGATGGGGTGATGGACAAGACGGGAGGCTGCCCATGGGGAACGCTCAGGACAGCCAAGCCAAGCAGGGAGCTGATGCTGGGGCAGCAGGAACACGGCACCGCGCCGAAAAACTCCTGTTCTGGCAAACAAATAACCGAGCGGTCACAGGGGCTCCACATTTTTAATTGCTTCCTAATCGAACTTGCATTTCAATCCTGCAAGAGGATCACGGAGCAGGAGCTTCCTGCCAACGGGAGTAATGAGAACAGGCCCCGACCAAGAAGAGGGCTGAATTTATGCTCTGGAGTTATTCTCAGCTTGCTCCTTTGTTCTGCTATAAGAGTCAACAGCGGAAAAGCTGTTCGTGTAACTGATATTTCTGGTAAGCACCAAGAGGCTTCTGAAACCAGTGCCAAAACGAGGGGGTGATGCCATCCCTCATGCCCATTGACAAGTTAGAGATGAAACTGCTGCACAAAATGCCAATATTCCTAAGCAGAAATGGAAAATTGCAATAAAATCTTTAGGACTGCAGGAAAATGCAAAGCTAATTTGTCCAAACATCTAAAACTTGGGTCTCCCTGTTAGTGCTGTCATGTGGATCCATTAATTAATGTTCTAATTAGGACAGCATGGAGTGGCAGCACGGGTAGAGAAATTGCACCAGTGAAGAAGCCGGTGTCTTGTTCACCCTGGAAACTTTCATTTAGGCTCTTTGCTTGATCTGCAAATATTTCCTGCCCCAGAGAAGACTTCTCTACTCTCTACCAGGTCGTATTTGGGGTATGCAGCAAGGATGTGCTCATTCCTGCTACATGACCAGCACCTCAGCTGCATTATTCTCACTTGCAGGTACTAAAGTTGAAGTGTAAATCACTCATGTGGACATGAACAAAGGATACACATGCATTAGCAGCACCTAAATCCTAAAATCAGTAAAAATTGGCTGCAATATTTTAGCTGCTTTCTTCAAGAGGTACTTTAATGTACCGAACCACTTCACGCGCAAGGTAAGATTTGTGAGCAACTTCACAATAATTTAAAGCCTGGGCGAATACCAGCTTTCCTTTCCGATGAACAAAACTTCCTAGTAGTGGAGTTCTGTGCTTTTCCTTTGGATTTTCTTTAACCCTTTCCAGAAGAGAAAAAGGGATTCTTGAGAGGTAAATGACCAGACCTGGTTCAGCAGTATGACACAAAACAGCATTATAAAGAAGTGAGACTTTAACATTTAGTAACAGCATATTTCAGTGCACTGCTTAGACCTTAACACTTTGGTAGCTGTTGATCGGTTCAAAGGATGCATATTCTTAAATAATTACTTTGGCAAATTTGCTCTTCAAAGATGTGGATATTCGGGATTACAGCCTGAGGTTATGGAAATTACTACTCAATGGAAGGGAATTGCCCCACTTTAAATAAGCCGAGATCAAACCCAAAACCTTCAGGCTCGTAGGATGGAATCCCTTACACTCATCATAATGGATCTTCCCTGACAAAGAATGGCTTTTTAATAACCACTGAGGAATGTCATTTAAGGAAGATTCTATATGTTCTTTAAAACCTACACTCTTTCAAGATAAAGTGATGGGAACAATTTTCTGAATCATTAGGTTAAGCAACTCTCAAGTGCTACTAATACTGCTCGTCTTCTCCTCTAGGAAAAGCATTGGCCATCGAAGTGAGGAGCAAATGAGCCCCTTAAGCTCAATCTCTGGTGCTTTGGACTCAGGCATCACCTATTAGTAGCTGAATCCCTTTAGCACAGTGCAGGGGAGAACTTGGAAACGTCTAAAGAGACGCCAGCCCTCGGAGCAGAGGGTCTTTAACACGGGTCATAAGAAAAGTCAATAAAATGAACCATTCCAGACCCCATTGCTGTCTGTAACTTAAAGGTTTTAATCATATTTGCAAATTCACTTCTTTCTTTAAACCACCATCCTCTTGGACTCCTTTGGGTCCCACATGAGTTACTAATGCAGTGAGGACCAATGCGAGGACAAATTCCAGGTCCACAGATTGGGTTTAAATGAGTGATGAAAAAGGACGATGGAAATTCCCAGTTACCTGTTGACCGAGGTTGGAACTTGTTTGACCAAGGTTTCAGGCGTCTACGTGGGCAGTTTTATGACCCTCTGCGTGCACAGCTCATTGCACGGCCCCAGGGTTGAGGAGCTCCAAGTGTCTCATAAAAGAGGAGAAAACCCACCAAAATGAGACCGAGTCAGTGGGCTCAGAACCGGCCGCTGATACCAAAGTGCAAAGACTCCCAGTTTGCATCTGCAATTCCTCATTTAGCTCAGTAATTCCAGCTCATCACATAATCCCTTCTGCTCATTATTTCTGCTGCGTGTGAGGAAAAAATTCATACAAAATTGCTTTTGCTGTCCTATAATCACCGAGAATGCAGCAACCTGGCGGGCGGCTGTGCGGGGCATTGCAGGGCTTTACATTCAAACCAGGAGGTGGTAAAATGTACAAAATATACAAGTTGTTCACTTGCCGTTCGTGTCAAAGAGAGGAGGCCCTGGCTAGCCCTGGGAGAAGGGAAAAGAGAGAGTAAATAGATCATTGGGCCCTGCAGAAAATGTCCTGCCAGCCGGCGGGGATTTATGAATTCGCGCGGAGGCGCCTCTCCGCATGGGGCTGAATTGTCTAGTCATTTTAAAGACAAATATTGCAGATGGGTGAATAATTCACTCGTACAAATGTTCGCTGAAAACAAATTAACCGCCCTACACGTACAGGTGATGGGAAATGGTAATAGTTTCAAAGAGTGTTTGGAAAGGTGGTGTCTAATGTGCATGCAGACTGTCGCTGTAAGTGCCTAAGCTACCGAAATCTC
Source organism: Crypturellus undulatus (assembly GCA_013389825.1). NCBI lineage: Eukaryota > Metazoa > Chordata > Aves > Tinamiformes > Tinamidae > Crypturellus > Crypturellus undulatus. The sequence goes on along the minus strand of VWPW01030131.1, from coordinate 43,560 downwards.
CCAAAAAAGCCCTCTAATTTACCCGATGTTTCCTCTCATCCGAGCAAGGGGATGCAGGTCGCAGCATTGCACACCGTGGCATCACAGACGTTATCATAAGGTTTCTTTATCACAATTTGTGATGAAAATCACACGAGGTGTCATTAATTCTCCCTCCAAAATGCAGCAACATCCACTGTGTGCCCTGTTCCTGATAAACACCCACGAGCAGGGCTTCCCGGGAAACGTCACCTTCTATTTTTCCACCCTCCTTTGCTCCTTCTCTCCCTTTGCTCTTTGGATTCCTCTCTGCCCTGATGCAAGGGAGGAAGAAAGCTGTTCATCAAACTCAGCACTCGCTAAAGGAGAGTTTCCAGGACAGATTTTCGTAAATAAATGGTATTGCAATCACCCTCCAATTGCCGTAATGTTTCCAGTTTGAAATGTTACCTCCGATGGCCCCCACTCTTTAGCACCACAACCCTTCAATTAGCAACTTGCTAATGATATTACAGGTATTTTGGGGACACCTCAGAGAACCTATAATATACACCAAGTGCTGAATGGAAACCCTTGTTTTAAACAGCAGCCAATATGAAATGTAACCACAGCGATTTAAATATGATATTCGGGCTTCTTGGTGAAGCAAGCATAGATAACAAGGATTTACTGGGTGTTACTGCCTGGCTCAGCCAGTTTTCCTGAAGGGATCACCAAGGCTGAACGCAAGCATTTGTCTGAACATTTTGGGGAATTAAGTCAGCATTCATGAGGTCTGGGAATTTAGCACAGGTTCTGCACAGGTTCCTCACACATGGCTCGAGAAAACATTTCAGCGCGCGCAGTATGTGCTGCCTGTCACCGCTTTGCTTTGCTATTTAACTTGTTACGGTCTCGCTCCTGACTTGCAGGTATTTTTGCACCAGGGCAACCTTGGAGGTTGCATCTGTTGGACAAAGCTGCAGTGAGAAGCAGTCTGGGGACTCGCTTGGTGTGCAGCTTCCTCCTGCCTTGCAGACCTCAATGCCCCCAAATCAGCAGCTTTGCAAGACCCTTTGGGGCTGTATTTTCATCTTCACTTTCTCCTTNGTTTCAGCACGCACAGTATGTGCTGCCTGTCACTGCTTTGCTTTGCTATTTAACTTGTTACGGTCTCGCTCCTGACTTGCAGGTATTTTTGCACCAGGGCAACCTTGGAGGTTGCATCTGTTGGACAAAGCTGCAGTAAGAAGCAGCCTGGGGACTCGCTTGATGTGCAGCTTCCTCCTGCCTTGCAGACCTCAATGCCCCCAAATCAGCGGCTTTTGCTGTATTTTCATCTTCATTTTCTCCTTCCCCCCATATCAATACATTGCCCCAAGAACCATAGACCCCAGACCATAGAATCAGCTCATTTACCCTTCGTTACTGGGTCTGCAGCAAAGGGAAAATGAAGGTTTTTGCCCCCCCTCAAGCTCTGGTCTGTCGCTAAGGGTTGTGCCTGCTCCGACTGCAATGTGCCTCTCCTTCCCTTTAATCTCCATTTGGAGATAGGTTGATATTAGAGAAATGTTTACTTCAGCTTAATTCATTAATGTTTATGGAGTGCTGTCAGGATGCAAAGTGTTATATAGTTAGCGAGGGTGACTTTAATATCATTGCAGCTTCAAACATCACATAAATAATAACGGGACTAAGTGCTATGCAGTCGCTATCACTGTAACTCCATTGCACCTACTTAAAGCTAATTTTTGCCCTCTGATCATATTATAGTGCTTTATTTGCCTTTGATTAATACTACAGAGATTTGCTTTGTGCATAAATAAACCATGGCCCACCCTGCCTCTACATATTGCCTCCAGTATCTATTTCTCCAGAATTAACAGGACTTTTAGGGGTTTTAAGGTCACCATGGAGTCCTTTTGCATTTAGGAGTTCCTTTCCTTGGTGCAACCGCATGATTTGCAGGGAGAGGGTTGGAGACTCGGAGATCTTGAGGTTTCCAAGACCCCACAGCCACGGCCTACGCTGGTGCCCTGAGACGGCAAGATGCATTTTGGGGAGGTTTTGCTGCTCCTGGGTTTAAAATAACCTTGTGTGTTTGGAGGGACGGGCATGCCCAACATTGCTGGATGGTGCCGCACAAGAAGGCTGTGCCCAGGCAGGGGACACGGCTTTGGCACAGAGCCCCGGGGTCTGCTTTGGGTATGAGGCACCTTCAGCACTGTGGACTTATCTGTTTGATTAAAAATGCTGCTGTTTGATCACATATCTTCATTTTGGGGCTTCTTTGGTCCCTCCAAGCCTTTCAAGGTGCACCTGACCACATCCCCAGCGGCTGTCGTTCCTCAATCCACACTCCTTACGCCTCCTGTTTCAAACTAAACCAATCTGCCGGTACCATCAGCTGGGGGAAACGCAGCTTTCTGCTTAATCAAGACTTCACATCAATTAGGCTAATAGGAGGGTTAGCACATTCCCTAATTACAACTGCAAACATGGGTAGGCATCCTAGCAATGATGCTCCTCCCAGCTCCTCACCTTGGATCGGCTCTGGACAGCTCCATGGCTCATGTAAGGACAAGGGGACATCAAGGGGACGCTGGCAGCACATCCGTGTGCTGGGGAGAGGGGCAGCAGATCGGGGGCTCCTGGCTCATACAGATACCAGAGGGGACAGGAGGCAGAAAGGACGAGCGCTTGCTTATGGGCCAGCATGGGAATCCTATCACACCCCAAATCTCTAGATTATAAATAAAAAATACAACACTAAAGGTAACTGAAAGATAACGTGATGAAGCTGCATCGTTCAGCTCCAAATGAGCAATGCAAGTATATGAAAAACATAATGCTGTTGGATGCCTGCATATGATGCATATGCACCCCAAACACTGCCCAGCATGCACATACGTGCTTTCTTAGAAGAAATACAATTATTCACTCTTCAATTTATTTGGGAATCTGCTCATCCCAATGCACAAGCATCACGCTGTAGGGTGTATTGCTGCACTGCCCTACATACCCATAGGGTTGTCCCATATATCCTGTTGTCAGATACTTTCAGTGCTTTCAATACATAACCACCACACATCCTCTTAGGGATATATTCTCTTTTCTTTCTATAGGATTCACCCACTTCTCTCATTAATACAAACCGAGCTATACCATTAAAATTAATGTATCAGCTCCAAACTGCCCCATATGTCATAATGTCATATTCTTCCAGATACTCTTATTATCTACACTGCAGCTCTTCAGTTGTTTTTTTTTTAAGCGCTATTAATAGCATACACTTATCAAAAAGTAACTCGCTAGCACATACACTCGCACCTTCTTAAAGTTTAATAACTTCAATAACGTTGCTTCAACTCGGCTTGCAGAGCCCTGGAGGCTCCGCTCTCGCCAAGCCCTTGCCTGAGGGGCTGCACTCGCCCAACCTGCACCGGCAAAAATGAGACGTGTGGACCCTGCACCACGACATGTCCTCAAATACAGGCCCCAGACACACTCTTTCGGAGCAATTTTCAATGTAATTGGAAGCAAAGGACCAGGGGGAGTGACTGGAGAGAGTGATGGACAAATGAGGTGGCAACGTCCCTACATTTACTTTTGTGCTAGTGTGGCCAGCAAGAAGGCAGCACTCGTGCAATCACCTCGCGTTGACCTAACCATGCATCCCCCAAAGCCAATTTATTTTCATTACTTGGACCACTGACACCAGTGCTGAGTCTTTCCAAAAAGCCCACTCTAGGTGTTTAAGAAAAAAAAAGAACAGACTTTAAACTGGAGTATTTATACATGCAATGAAAATTATTCAGCCAAAGCTGATTCTTGAACGTCTAATAAATATTATGGTGGGGTCAAACGCTTGCAGCTTGTCTCTAGCATCCTGTTGCAACGGGGCCAAGGCAAGACTGAGTAAAGGATCCCACATTGCTCTTGNATCTAATAAATATTATGGTGGGGTCAAACGCTTGCAGCTTGTCTCTAGCATCCTGTTGCAACGGGGACCAAGGTAAGACTGAGCAGCTCGCCCTTGAAAGGATCCCGCGTTGCTCTTGAAAGATGGCATATCCCCAAGGTGGGGTAGTTACTGAGGGGTAATTACTGGAGATAAAACCCCTTTTGCCCCGGCTGCAGTGGCTGTGCATTCCCTGTGGGATGATCCATGTCCTGCATGGCTGATGATAGGAAAAATCACCCCTGCTGCTGAGAGGCATGATTGAAAAACCAGGGAAGACTTCTTGTTTTAAGCTTGCTCTAAATAAACACCACGCTTGGGCACATCCCCACGCTTTGCTGTTTAAAGAGATTTAACACCCAAACCCAAATGTCACAGCTGGATGCCCAGAATCTCCTTTATCCCCTCCTTTTATCTAGTGAAATGCTGCGGTCTGGACCTACTGAATGCACTGCAACACCTCTGAGAAAAGAACAACTTTTCTTGGGATTCGAATAGAAAAAAGCAAGATATTAGCTAAATAAAATAATAAATAAATAATAAATAAAAGAAATCATGCCATCTGATTTAAAGATAAAGACTTAGCCCAGGCCAGGCGCCAGCAGTCGAGGATGGAGCCCCGTTTGCACTGTGCTGCCCCGCTGGCCGCTCTCTCGGGGCAGTTACCTCTTCTTTCAGGACACGTTTTAATCACTTTTCATTCCTTCTAGGTTGCTGCAGTTATTATCCTTAGCTTCTCCTCAAGCCAAAAGCCTTCCCATTCCCAGCATTTACCCCCGGGCACATTAGCACTAAAACTGGTACCTTCATTTTGTGCTTATTCCGCACTCCAGCGCGGGCTGCCCTGCTGCTGCCAGGACTGTAACGGGAAGGATCCTCGGGAACACACGGAGCAGGAAATAAGCAGGAGGATCAGATAAACCCGGAGAAACAAAGACCCTCTTCTCATGCAAATTCCCTTTAATAAGAAAGGTTGCAAAGAGCTCTGAGCAGAAAACATTGTACACCAAGGGCTGTTCAGAACATAATCACATCTAAAGAGAAAATTTCTGACTCCTTCCCAGCAGCTATAAACATTTCCCTACCTATTCCTTTTCCCCCTCTCTTGCAGCTTGCTCCAAGGGCTTCCCCAAAGCTCCATGTGGCCTCCAGAAGCCACGAGGAGGAAGAAGGTTCCTTGTAGCTCACAANGGCTTCCCCAAAGCTCCATGTGGCCTCCTGAACTGGGAACAACCAGAAGCCACAAGGAGGAAAAAGGTTCCTTGTAGCTCGCAGGGGTTTCCAAGCAGCTTTGAAAGGGGTTTAATTAGGCAGTTTTTCAAATCTATTCTCCTTCCTGTTTAATATAGATACCTGAGGCTGCTCTAAGGGGTGGCCACAAGGCCAAAACCTGCACAAAGGGGAGCACGGACCCAAAATTGCCCCAAATGACGTTTGCATCTCAGAGGGACAAGGTTTCTCAAGGCAACTGCACCAGGGTTATCTCCAAACAACTGCATTTTTCCTGTAGTCACAGACAGAGCAAAATAACAAATTGAGATGTTAGATGGGAGCGGGGGCTGGAAACCACTCTATACCTTTTGGTCTGTGGAAGCTAAGCCGAAATTACTGTAATTGGCAGTTTATTAACGGGAAAATTATGCTAAACAGCTTCGTGTTGCTGTCAGGAATTATATTCGGTAAGCTATGAAGATGGGGCCCTTGGTGTAACATTTGCATTTTCTCATTTAGAAAGAACAATGATAATAGATGAGTAAAGCATGTACAAATTATAAACCAAAGAACATTTGCATGGCTCTAAAAAGGGCTATCTTGATACCAGAGTGATTAAGCCTGTTATTCATTAAGGTACCATATAGACTAAGGGGGTGGGGGAAGCAGGGAACGCATTAACTTTGTTTGGAGGCACGTTGAAAATGAACTCCAGTCCAAAGCACTTGAATTTCAAGCAGAACTAGATTATAATAGGTCCTGATTATAGCGTATTTATTATGCAGAACTAGTACCAGGGCTTTCTTCCTGGCTTGGAGAAGGCCCAAGATGTGGTAATGACAACCCCTGCTCTGCTCCATGTTCTTTTCTCACCCCCCATCCCGAATCCCTTTGCCTGTTGATGCACCGCAGTGCCGAGTCCCCTGGAAAGCCATGAGCGGCACCAGGAAAGCAGCTTTTCCATATGGGAATAGGCACCGCCATCCGGAAACCCTTCCTGGCTGCATTTCTCCATCAGTGATTTCCACTACCTGTCCTGTCTTCTTAGCAGGTGACATTTTCCAAGCAGGATGACTTTAAATATCACCAATATCTACAGGCTGGAGGGAAGACAACAGCAAAAGCAGGAGGAAATTGGGTCATTGGAATGCCCTGATGCAAACCAAGAGGGACAGCGCATTAAAAAACATGGACTGCCTCTACGAAACCAGGACACAATGTCCTGCGCTCCATGTGGACGTAGCTGCGTTGCCTACCGGGGCCCTCTGAAGCCCAGAGAGTTCAAATAACTTATTCAGCAACTGCAAAATTCAACTGGTTAGAGGAGAGGCTTGTTGGTTTACATGAAACGTCATTTGAATTTTACAAGTTCCCTGTAAAATGGCTTTTCAGAAGTGATCGTTCTGTACCACTGCCTGGGAGCACAAAGCCGCTCTTCCTCAAGTCGTTGCTGTTCATTTATGAAGGTGACCGATGAGAAATTCATTTAACGACACGTAGCTTTTAAGGGTGGAACAGGTAAATTCACACAGCAGAAGGTCACAGGTTTCAGGACTATAGCTGGGATGTGTCTGCTAGAGGGTCCTTAATTCTACCCTTGGCTCTCTGCTCCTTGGGTTAATTCAGACCATCCCTTGCAAGTTGAAGGCTAATGCAGCAAGAGGAAGAGATGTATTAGGTGCCGCTGGTCAGAAAATTGCCCTTGTGTCTCCAAGGAGGGGGTTTTGTGCATTTGTTCGCATGAGCAACATCACTGAAATGTAAATAGTTTCTGTAAACTGGAGGAATATCTGTTAACGGGGGTGCTTCCCAGAGCGCTTCCATGCCCGCCATATCCGCTCCGTAAATCGTTTCTGTAAACGGGAAGAATAACTGCTAGCGCTTTCCTCGGAACAAAGCAGCTGCTCCATCAGCTTGGTGGCCCTAAGGGCTTGGGAATGGCCCTGGCTCTTCCCGTTGCTCCTCAGTGCTCGGGACGGTGTCCGGAGCGGGAGCGCGGGGAAGCATCGCGTCTCCTCCCCACCATGGGCACCACGTCTGTGCGCAGCGGTTCCTCTGTTGCCAATCTCCCTTTCCCCGTGCAATTAGTCCAGAATCCAACACCAACGTCCTAATTAGACCCGACCCCTGCAGTATTTTGCCGGTCCCAAACTACGGTTCCATCCACAGCATTTTGCATCCCGCTAAGCAGCTGCAGGCCCTGCTTGCGGCTGCATCTCTTAGGGCTGGTGGCGATGCCTCTCTGGGAGCCTTCGTCATTCCTTCTGCTCCAGGGAAGACCAAAAGCAGCAGCAATCGGGATCACAGACTGTGTGGACTGCACGACACGCATTGTGCTAACACCCGTCTCAACTACGGCACGATAGGAAGCATGAAACACGGGTTAGATGTTAGCCGCAGCACTTAACGCCTCCTGGAAGGAATGCAGATAATGCAGCAAGGAGAGGGGGATAAAAGAAGAGCACATTATCATCCACATTTGCTGGTTTCAGAAAGCTTTTAGATGCAGTTTGTTCCATTTCTAAGACCAAAGTCCAACCTATAACTGCATAATACAGAAGTTTCATTTTTGACGCTAAACCGTATCATTTGCTACAGGCAAGAAAAATGAATCAAACATCAAAACAAGTTCAGCATCCCCCAAATTTCAGAAATTGCTTTGGTTAAAGTGGCCTTCAACACAGCCCTGCCTCTCCTCAACCCTTCCTGCCCAAGGGACAGGGTCCGGTTCACTCCTCTATTTCATCTCCCCCGAAAACTCACCCTTTTCCTGCAAATTCCTCCCTATGGCCGTGCTCGTAATGAACTAACCTGCTGGTAACCTCTGAAACAGCAGCATTAATGTTGTTGCTGCTGAATTACGGCCAGCATCTCGCGCCATTTGAGACCGTGGGAGTCCTCCCGTTAGCCCCAACACGTATTTAGCTGCCATTTCACTCCCATGGAAATTTCTATTTCCTTAATACACTGAATTGCTTTGAAATGCAAGGGCTGCGATTCATTTTTTATCTGATGTCCTCTCCCTTGACCCCATAATGAAAGGTTTTGCAGCAAGGGCTACGCTGTAAGAGGAGAGTTCAATAACTGCCTTTAATGGGGAGGATAGTTCCTGCAGCTGGAAGAGAGGAGAGAAAACCACCCAAATGGAGCCAAATAATCACAAAGATCTTTTCAACAAGCCAAAGAGTTGCTCTGGTTTCAAGTATGGGAGTCAACTGGGTTGAAACAGTGCTAGTTATTAGACCAGGATCAAAAAACCCTGATGTTACTTAAACTGATAGAAAAAGCATCTATATCTGAAAGGTTTCTATTTAGGTAAAGCTCTGATTTTCCTTATTGAATAACCTTTCGATTATTCCAGAGCCCCATGTTCTAGCCCAGGGTAGGCACACAACATGCATAAATGTGTGTATGTATGTGTAATTTTAGTCACTAGTCTTATTTTAAAACACCCTTCTGCACTGGGGAATCCACCCCCAAAAAATCACGTTTTGATTAACTTTATATTAAAACTCGAACCTGCAAAGAACCAGCAGACAGTCTGCGAAGTCGGATGGCCTTCAACATAGCATAGCAACTTGTGCCATGCTTGTCCTTTCCAAAAGATACGTCCTTGTCCCTAAGCCTGGTACTGAATCTGACCTTCCCAAGCATCTCGAGCCCTATGGGACCAGCCAAATTCCATCACTGCCCATGACCTGCTGCCCACGTCCTGCACCGACGCGCAATGCTGAGCCCAACGCAAGTCTCCTGTTGACTTAAGCACGAGCAAGATTAGGACCTGTGGATTTTTCATTTTATTTCTTCTGTTTGCAAAGGTCTCCTGTTAGAGCCGCACTATTTGTGCACGCATTAGCACGCTGCCTGGCTGCGTAATTAGCTTCTGTCAACAGCAGCCGCTCACAAGGCTGTTCAAATCCACGCTGCAATGCTCGGTCTTAATGTTTCACTTACACACCAAGACAAAACACTTAGCCAAGTGATAAAAAAAGAGGAAAAAAAGTCGGCTTACTCGGAAAATCTTCAAACGTCGCTAGGCACACACCTCCAAATCTCAGGGAGGGTTTGCACAGGGTTTGTGCTGGCACAAAGACATCAGGGTTATAAAACAGAAGCAACAAAAATAGATGAAAACCCTCATTCCGTGCTGCAGGTTTCCTCATTAGAGTTGAGCAGAGCCCACATGTTGCAGGTATCCCCTGCAAAACATTGTCCACAGCCCCCAGCCCAGCTCGCCCCGGTGCCCTGTGCGGGATTTGCAATGCTGAGCCGCCAAGGTTATGGAAATGGGAGATTTTAAACCACTTTGAAACTATAAAGAATGCAGCCCCATCCTTAATTTTACCCAGTGTCAGTGCAGGAGATTTAAAAAGCAATAAACACACTTGTTACTGCGATGGAATCGAAGAGGAATCATAAACGCACTGGAGTCGTAGAGCTAAAATATGGTGCGGAGGATGGACAATAGCAACATTTATTCAATAAAACTCATTTATATGTAAAAGATTGAATAAAAACATATAATATTATGCAGATGCAACAAATTACGGAAGAGAAAGAAATGGCCTCTGGGCAAGATGTTTTATATTACGCATGCAAATACCACGGCTGTGCATGCAAAGGTGCAGTGACACCAGGAAGGGGACGGGGACCATGGCACTACCCATACAAAGGGTGACATTTTAATAGTTTTCTGTAATAGGCCTATCCCAGACCTATTGCTATTTACTGTTTGTCTCTTTCTGTAGAGATGTAAAGCCAGGGCTCTATCTGCTTATGAAATCTAAATATCCAAAGCCATTTTCTTCACTGCTGTTGGTATATTAATCCTGGTGGCTGGGTCAGCGCTCAGCCTGGGTAATTGCTTTCTGCTAAGATACAGTTAAACTCGCAGTTTTAATTTGAAGATGCTCCTCTGTTGTCCGTTGCTTGTGTTGCCCATAGGTTCTGCACACTTTTAAACTCAGCCTCCTCTATGGGGATTAATATTTTAGCTCGTTATTTGAAGCACGGATGAGCCTGGAGAGCCCCCACACATCCAGCCCTGGTCACCATCGCCTTAACTAACTACCCGGTGGCAACTGGGCAATTAACTCCATGTGGAAACCCAGGGAAGACAAGTCCACAGCTGAAAATAAACAACCTGGGCAGGACTCACGGAGGAGAAAGTAAAATTCTATTTCCAGGGCTGTCAGAGGGGTTTAAAGGATCACTCAGGAGGAGAGTTTTCTTTTGTTTTTCCCTTTGCTTTTCTTTATTTTCTGCAGGCTGAGGGTTTCCATAGATCTTCTCATTGATCTGAAGTGGCCAGGGGCAGAAAAAGCCAATTTTGGCTGCATTATGCTGTGTCTCTCTCACTGTAGCCCAACACAGAGCGAAGCGGCACCGGGGCCCCCAGCGAACCCAATGCCCATTCCGAGAAAGGAAGATTCGGTCCAAGGTGCCCAAATCGGAGCATCAAACGGTCCCACGGTCCATCAAACGGTCTCGTGATGCAAGGGTAGAGGGGGATCCTTTGCTCAGAAACCACCCTTGGTGGCAGAGGGACAGATCTTGGCTCAGGATGGGCCACAGTGCTCCAGGTGACACCATGGTTTGGGAGGTGACACACTGGAGCTGATGCACGCGGAATGGAGCTGGGCTCTGCGTTTTGCCTTCGGTTCTTCAATCTGCAGAGGCATTAATTTCCCCCCAGCACCTCGATTCCTATCCTGCTGCTGGACACAGCTTGCTGAAGCCATAAATGAGCCACCCCCATGGCTCATAAGCGACCTGTGGTCCTGCAGGAGGGTCCCAGCTCTGTGCGTAGAGGGGATCTCTCCAAACGGGCTCGGTTCCTACCTGCAAGGTCTCCAACAGCAGCTGCGGAGAGCAGCAGTTGCCCAATTACACACAGAACACACCTCAACACCAGAAAGTCTCATTTATCCCTGCCTCAAAAGAGCTAAAATAACATCTTCCAACATCAAGAAATGAGATTTGCTCTCAGGGATGAATTCCAGCATTTTGCACGGAGGAGAGCTCACCTCCCACCTTCCCGCTCCCACTGAATCCTGGCGGCAGCACAAACTGCCAGCCAGGAAACATTTTCTCTCAAAAAAGATGATAGATGGGGAAAGGTGGGAGAGAAGATGCTCAATTTTGCTGCACTGCAGATGGGATGAAGGGGAGGACGAGGCACGCTGCCTTCATGGGAGCCACCGCTGCAGATGGTGGCATCTCTGTCACCTCCAGCTGGAGAAAAGAGCCCTGGACCTGGGCCCTCTGCCCCCAAACTTGGCCAGAATGGGAAAAACAAGTCATTTTCACTTACAAGTTTCTCCCTCCTTGCACCCTACTCACAGCGTATCCGTGATGAGTCTTTCTCCAGCAATTTCCTACTGATAGCTCTGCACACATCTAACACAAACCATGTTAAAATGGCACAAAACTAACTTATAATCGTATGAGTATATGGTAAACTGGCATCTTTGTAATTAAGTCTTTGGATGGAGTCCTTCCCGTTCAGCTTGCTGCAGTGGAAGTGTTCTCTGTTCTCCCTTTAATGTTCCAAGATCTTGGCTCAGAAGCCAGCTGGTGGTGCAATCCTCAAATAGACACAAAGAAAAATCGACACAGGGAAAAGTTAGCTAAACTTTAACTCAAAGAGAAGTTTTCGCTTGGGTTTGGAACAAATATTGAGACCTGCTTATTACAAAGCAATTGCCTAGGGCTTATTTCTAGCTTAACATATGTACGGCTAATCTTTTGGTCAAAGAGTTGAATCCTGAGAAGAGAGAAAAAATCATAGATGTCTGATTAAAACAGAAGATCTTAAGTTGCAAAGCAGAAGATGAGATTTTTTGGTTATCTGTTCAATCCCAGCAAGCAAATGCTGTAAACTGCAATACAATTGAGTCATCGATGTGCAAAAAGGAATGACTAAAAACACCAGAGCAACCAGTTCAAGAGGTACTTCAGTAGGAAAGTAAATTCAGAGCTTTAGGCCCCTGGTACACGTTGCTCCCTGAGTGTTCCCACATGCAACGACTGGCATTCAGGCTCTACCACCTACACGTGCCATCGCACAAAGGATCTTGGTGGTTTCCTCCTTAAAAAAACCCTTCTGCAGGTCTGTTCCAAGGCACTGACACAATAACCCAACCTAGTTATGTGCAGGAGTCTCCAGAGGAGGTTTGCAGCCCGCGAGACCACAGTGTCCTGGTTTAGAAGCGTAACCGTGTGCGATGGGTTCTGTCCTTGGAGGCCACCACTCTGCCAACAAAGAAATCAGGTCTCTCTTTTCATAGACACAAGCTCAACACTCAACCCAAAAACTCATTTTTATCCCCAAAGCCAACACGAGGGTTTACAACTACCGAGTCCAGGTCACGGAGCAGTATTTAATGGCACAGGTACAAGATATCAGGGACAGGACTACCCAAAACCCATTTCCAAAAAACCCAGCGGACATCTGATAACAACCTAATAAAAAAAGCCTTGGTTTTGTTGACATAAATTATACATCGTTTGGCTGCATGCATTTCTATGGCTTGAGACAAATACTAGACGCTACGGGTTGGTTTTCTTAGCTCTGTTTGCTTTCAAATTTAAAGTAATGAATAAAGTCTTGGGCACTAATTCAGGGAACAAGAGGCTGCCTTATGAGATTATCTGCAGCTCAATAGTCAGGGGACGGGGGAAATAAAAGGATTCACATTACGAATTTTATAATGACTTACTGCTCACTTATCTGAAAAATAGTTGGAGTCATAATTAGCCAGCCTTTTCAGAGCTTTAAGGTGTAGAGATTTCTATCTGCTGCACACCTTAAAATTTGCATTTTAATGGGCAAAAGATGTATATCAGTAATAGCACCGACGGATGATCTCTTATCACTGGTAATAACACAATATATAGTTTAGGAGACTAACCTATGCACAGTACAGCAGGCTTGATCAATAAAGAGCAAGAAGTGGCCAAAATGAGGCAAATCTAAATGTCACTGTGCTGACGTGCCTCTAAATAACAAATCCAGGCTGCAGCTTGAGGTCAAAACATATTAATGACGTGAACACACGGCTGGTTTAGCTAATTGTGGTAGATATGGGGTTCACTTTCACTCGTGCAATTATGCAAGTGTAATGATGATAAAAGTTACCAAACTTCTGAAAATTTTACTATGGATTTCTGAGAAACAAAAGGCTTGGCTGTAAATAAAACAGCCACACTACTTTGCTTTTTTGATTATTTTACCTCTAGAGCTGTAACAGAACTAGCAGTTACCAGAGATTCTTTTCCCCATCTACTATTTTGGGGAGAAAAAAATAACCTTGGGTGACCACAAGGCAGAATTGCAGCTCTCGGTATCTTTTGGTGGCCACAACAGCAAGGGAAGGACAAGAGAGCTGACTGAAGAGGAGCAGCTGATGAAGAACCCAGCATCATTCCTGCAAGGTCCCTTTGCACAGCTCACCTGGGGGTATCGCAAATAGCATCTATGTGTTGGTCAATACAGAATATAATCCAGTGAAATTATAGATAGTTGGATAACCTGTAACATGTGCTCTCTCAGCACTTCCATCCTATACGTTCAACTATTTCTGCTTTGCATTTGCTATGAATAGGAAAGTCGGATGTCCTGCAAAAAGCAGGGCAATCCATTAAACATGGATTGAATGAACAGATCGGCAATGAAATGTGCTGGAGAGCTCTTACGGGAAATATCTCACTTCTTTCTCTTTCCATCTAACAGGAGAGACAATGTGCTACAGAATGAAAAGGAAAAACACAAAGCTTAAAAAGGCCCCGAACTCTCACAGATATCCCATGAGAACAGTAAAACAAAGATGGTTTAAGCAAGGTATTACCAAAGAAATCCTCCTTTTTCCAAAAGGAACACAAGAAAATTGTCCCCTATAAGTATGTGTCATTGCTGCTTGTGGCTGCAGGTCATGCTGGGATCTGAATTCCCAGAGAAACTCAATGGATGGGGATGGATGGGGAAACTCAATGGACGCAGGGAGGATTCTGCAGAGATGGAGGGAGCCGCAACCGGCATTACAAAGAGTTAAACTCCCAAAGCTGAGGCAAACATTAATATTTGGCGAATATAATAATTTCTAAGGAGCTTTACAAGTGTCATCCAGATGCCAGTTTCCCAGAGCCCTGTCAAAGCAACTTTGAGTGCCGCATCGACACGAGGAGAAGGGCACGGAGAGGCGGCCGCAGAGGAGGGATGTGAAACGCTGCAGTAATAGGTGACGGGGCCCTTCTGACACACGCAGACCTTCATCTCCACAGGATGCATCTCCCTGACAAAAAGAATTAGAGAAAACGACACATTTTCCCCTTCAAACATCAAAAGAAATACTTAGTTTGGGATGATTGGATTAAACATGGATTAAGTTTGCTGTTGAAGCTGCCACTCTGCGAGTGGAAGGAACCTCGGGGCTGAGTGGCTTCCTTCTGCCGTGTTTCCTGCCGACACACTTCTGCTTTTCAGAAATAACTTTCAGTTTTAGCTCTGTTTAATTATACATTTAAATGGTGGGGCTGGAAAGGGAAGCGGAAGCCACTTTGTGGCTTTAACTGGGGGAAATTGTGGTGTCAGCAGCTGACACGACTTGAATAACGGCAGAACCACAGATAAGGGTGAACTTAAGGAAGGGCAGAGGAGAAAAACACAGCGCTGTTCTGCAGGAAACTTCAAGTACTTCTAGTGAGCAAAGTCCCTGGAGAAAAGCCAGCAAGTTTTGTATATTTTTAATGAGGGTCTGTAGTAAATGTTTGTAAATCAAGGGCAAATAATTCAACAGCAAAGGAAGCGGGTGAGACTGCTGAAGCCTTTTGAACGCTCCGGGCTCACAGCGAGTGCAAATAGTGTTTGAAACTCCTGGTGCTCGGAGGGCTCTTTGCAGAGGCAGAAAAGGCCCTTGGAGACAGGCGAATTCGCCCCAAAGAAAACTACAGAAACAGTGTCCAATTCGGGGTTTTCATTAAGGCTGTCTGGAAAGCAGAGATTCATTTCATAAAATTATTTCAAAGTTGCAGAATTTGTTCTTAATTTGCATCACAAAGAAAATAAGAGAGTTTGAAAAGCAGGAGAACAAGGGGAGGAAGAGAGACGAAGAGAGGGAACACGAACGCTCTGTAGCCCTGCGATTACTGCCCTTGCTGGGTCCTTACAGGGAATATGGGGCCAAGTGGCCCATAGAGCACCAAATCCCCAGTCAGTGCAAGAAATAGTTGCATTTCGAGTAATCGAGAGCACCAAATCCCCAGTCAGTGCAAGAAATAGTTGCACTTTGAGTAATCGCAGCGGTGGGACAAAGCGAGAAGCACTCCTATCAAACGGGTAATTTCTTTATCAGAAGATTACTTTAATCACTCTCTTTGCTTTAATCACTTTAATCAAAAGATCTGCGATTTCTCCTCATCAACAATTAGTAGCATCTCAGAACATTCCCCGAAGAAGCTCGCCTGCCTCTTGCTGACAAATCTGGGGCCATATGTTAGTCGACGCCAGTCATTAAAACAGATTTTCTTGCAAATCCAACTCCCTTGATTTAAAAGCAATTGACATTCCGCAGGAATCTTCCATCTCGCCTGGTTAGGGCAGTCCTTCAAACCTGGAATTAACTCGTGTTGGCAGCAGTGCTGAGCTGCATCGTGGAGCAGACGGCATCATTACTCTTGGAAATGAAGTGCGGGCGAGGGGCTGCGTCTCCTCCATCACTTCTCTACGGCTTCTTTAACGGCCACGTTTGCAAATTGCTCTTTTCCCAGGCTTGGATCAGCACCGGGAATCCTGGCTCTGGGGTTATCACCAAATCCCAAGCTGCTATTGGGGAGTACGCAAAGGCAGAAACCAGTCACCAGCCCTGCTGTCCTCAAGAGCTCTCTGTATTTTTCACTTGTCTGCTACTGTTTTTATTAACATCTTGATTAGAACAGATGTAACTGCATAAACAAAAGTACATTGAATTTCCATTCACAAAACAATCTACCTCTTCTTTTAAATTCTGGGCTCCTCGCAGCTTTATATTGATTCAAGAAATGCAATTACTTTATACGGAAAATCTGTGTCAAACAGTGCCATCTACACCTGCTTTCCGACAGGCAAACACACATTTCCCAGCTACCACCAGCTCCTCAGGGCGTTTTGCTTTTCTTTGGCTTGGAATTGTGCTTGTTCAAGGGCCAAAATTTGGTGTATAACTAAGTTTGCATCGTATAAAGCCACTGAATAAATCCTTTAGGGTTCCTACAGTTGCTTGATTTGGGGGAAGAAGGAAGAGGGTAAAGCAGAAGTAATTTATCCACAAAGCAAACAGAACCAGCCCCAAATATATCTTCAAACCACGTTCTGATAGAAAGCACCTTGGAATACGTGCCTCGCTCCCAAAGCCAGCTCCAAAATGGAATTAAGTTGCTGCCCGACTGATCTGCTCCTCAGAGGTCTGTGCTGTAGCCCGCCTGCTCCAGGGGCTTTCATCCTACCAGCAGGATTTGCAATAACCGGGAATCTGCTCCCGTTTCTTTTCTCTTCCTTATATTCCTTTTCTCTTATATTTTAGGATATGCTTTTTTTTTTGAGCTTGCAAAGCCTGTAGCAGCAGCACCTGCTTTTTCTCTTAGCTTTGTGTTGTGTTTTCACAGCCCTACACCGAATCGGGTGTCCCAAGCTGGAGCTCCCGGGTTTTCTGTCATCCTTCTGCAGGACTGTTCTCAGCGTGCAAATTCTAACAGGGATGGAAAAACACTTCCAAGCCCCTGCTCTCCACGTGGCTCCATTCAGCTCCAAGAAAGTTCTCAAAGTTAAGCGGTGGGATGTAGAAAGTTATTTGTTAAAAAACGATGTTACAAATGCATGTTGTTGCATGGAAAACAAAGTAAAAATAATGTATTTTTTTTAAAAAAAAGGCATTTTAGCAATGCTGATTGGTTTCCATGGCAAAAACTTTGGACTGCTCGGAGAAGGGAAGCACAACCGGCCGCGATGTTCGAGCATTACCATAGAAACAGGGAAAAATTAGGGATAAGAGGACTGGGTTTGAAACAGCAGAGAAGGAGGAAGGTGCTCGGATGTATCGGACCATCTCACCCGTATTCAGGTTGCATCTCTTCGCCAAGGAGGGTGGGAGCCATCAACTTCATTGCTGATGGCTGGGAAAAGGAGCCATCGGACCCAGGATGAAAATCTGCTGGGATTCCCAAACCACTTCCCATTCCAGGGGAAACCTCAGGACAAAACAAATATTTTTGTGTGTCTTTTTTCCCCCAAATTTTCCCAAAATTCAAAGATGCAGCAAACAAGGAACCAGCCGCTGGACCTGGGCTTTCCCTGCCTGGCTCCAATGGAATCTCAGGCTGGTCCCGCTTTCCTCCTGTTGCTTTTCGCACCCCAGAACCATCCAGGTTAAATAATTTCTGCCTTGTTACACTTCAGCCCGAACACCCAGTTTGAAGGAGCACCTTTTCTGACCTATTAATTACCTGTAAAAATTAAATGACGGCACTCATTACTGAAACTAATTACCTACAAAAAATCTTATTAGCGGGAAACTACTAGGAGTTAAAAAAAGACGGGGAGGGGATGGATTCTTCCATTTCCAACCCTTTTGCTGAAGCTGTGGAATATCTAGCAGCCTCCTGAAGCTGTGACCAGTGATGCTTCTTGCATGGCACTTGTGTGGTCAAATGCATCGTTGGGCACAAAAACTGACCCCAGTTACTAACAGAAGTAGTTACGGATACAGCAGTCATTTTCAGGGGGCAACTAAACGAGATTTAAGGTTTTATTTCTATTTTAGTGGGTTTTTGCTTTGCAGGGTCATTGTGATGAGCAGCAACGTTGGCTTCGAGATGGACAAGACGGGCACTGACCAGTCTAGGCCATTTGTACATATCTTTTCTCCCAGGTCAGCACCGTCTCTAAGAGCATTTATATATAAAGTCCTTGTTAAAATAGAGGTCTCTGCTTGCCTCTACCACCAATTTGTTCTGCTGATTTAGCCGGGCCCTTAAACAAAAAGTCCTCATGGGGAAGCATAAGCGGATCCGCACAAGTCGAAGCTTTAATGAACCACAAAGTCCTTGGCCGGTGAACTATAAAACCCAGGCGAAAATTTGGCCTGCAATTCCAGATTGCAATTCCAGAGTGCAAATGGGCAGCCAAATCCGAGTCGCGGGATGCTTCACCCTGCTCCTAAATGGAGCAAAACCCTCCGAGTGACCCAGTTCCACCTTTGCCTTCTTTCAACTGCAATAAAATGATATCAGAATATTACAACAAAGACTTCAGAGCCCACACGGATCTCAGTTAGTGCCACAGACATTGGTAGCACTTAGAAAATTAAAGAAATAATTGAGTATTTCTGTACACTAACAGGCTGGAAGCTCAGATCCACCATCCACAAATCCCATCCATGACATATTTTATCGCCTAGGAAGAAATATTTTCACAACCTGCCAATACTGACAGCATCAGAAGTGAAAATGTTCGGAGTCGGCTCCCACCTCCCTTCCTAAATCACAGGCCCGAGTCAAAAAAATCATGAGACTGACTTAAAATATTCAATTCTGGGTTATTTTTTATCTTTGTGACTCAGAGACTTTGGTAAATATTTACTTGGCTTGGAGCTTTTCCCAACAACTGAGATGGTTAAAAGCTTTACTTTTGGAATGGGAACTTCAGTTTTTAGGAGGTCTTTTAAATTCAACTGTTTGGATTTATGCAAATGTATGAAAATTGAGATATGCAGGAAAGAAAAAGAAAACCAGATGCACCTTGTCTTGTGCAATGCCCACTAACCCCTGAACATGCAGCAAAGAGAGAATCAAAACAGACAAAGGTGAGGAAGAAAAACGGGCAATATTTCTAATGTTTTCCTGCCTGGGACATTCAAAGTTTCCTTTTCTTTGCATAGGGTGAAATTAAAGCAAAATTAAAGCAAAAATTAAAGCAAATTTCTTTGCATAGGGTGAAATTAAAGCAAAGGAAAGCAAACAGCAAGGGTGAGCACTCTTGCAGAGAGCCCAAACCACCGCAACCCTTTGCAGAAATAGTCATTTTGTACCAGTCCTGTCTCAGAGACTCAGTTATTATTGGATTTTGTTCTTATAACACCACCCTTGACAAATGGGAATATCCATCCTATTTTACCAAATAGGGAACAGACTGACTGAGCACAAGACGTTTGGCTGAGCTAAAAGTTTAATCTACAAATCCTAATCCAAGGTCTGCTCTATTAAATCATCCTTTCAGCTCCCATCCCTACACCCGTCATGTAGGGTTCAATCCGGACGGAGGCCATCCCATGGATTGTAATGTTCCCTGACCTCAAAGCACCATCAAAATGAAAAATAATTTTATTTTCAGATTCAAAGGTGATGAGCTTCACACTTGACTCTCTTACAAAACCCTGTGTAAAAACTATGAGAGAAAGAGTTTAAATACTTAGATCCACGGCTCCCCGCTAATCTCCAAGACCTTGATTGCAACAGCCTCTCTTTTTATCAGGTCTGACCTTAACCACAAGGACATCCTGCAAAATTCACAAAGTTCTTGCTGTCAGATCCTCCCGTCACTGCTCTTATCTCACCTGCAACCCCAAGGTCGCTTCACTGAGCTACTGCCAAAACGCCACGGAACCGACTCAAAAGTGCCACGATGGAGAATTAATTGTTCCTTTGCCGTGACCGTAGAGGTAATGGAAAATTAAATTATGTAGCATAATGTTCCCAGTGTTAGAGAATGAGACAAGAAAGGAGAAGAGCTGCAAGAAGGGTTCTCCCAGCCATGGAAGTGGAAATGTTGGGTACTTTGGGCTCACCAAAGCAGTGGAGCAAAGTCGGATTTAAATGCCTTCTTCCTTAACGCTTAATCCAAGCTGCTCCTTCTTTCAAAACCCTCTTTATTTGGGGTAAAAAGAAGGAAAAAAACCACAAAACAATAAAGATGAGGCTGAGTTAATGCTCTTTCATTCTTCTATTGACTTGGAAAGCAATAATCACATCGCGCCCGCACACCCCAGCCCCATTGGGCTGCTCAAGTGACTCATGCCCATGGAAACAGCCACATTCTCCGCAGGTTTTTGCTTCCTCATATGTTTATATTTCCTGCAGTAATGGGGGATATCCAAGCAGGTTACATCGGGTCAAGATGAATGGCTGTTTTTCATTTTTCTAATATATTTCTGTGCCGCGCAAGGGAAAAAGGGAAGGGAGAAAGATAGTGAGCGCAAGGAGGAGATGAAAATCTCATCTGGCTTTCAAATGTCCATTTGTACATGTCACATCCCTCGCAGGCCCCATAAAACAGACATTCTTCACCATCCTGGATCCACTCAGAGGAGGGCTCCGAAATACAGAACCAGATGGGAGGAAAGAGGAGGTAGATAAATGCGATGGGGCTTTAAAGATGAGCACTTCTTTAAGAGTGCCGTGCCTGGAGCAACTGCTTCAATTGTATTTAGAAGAGGGAGAAGCCCTGCTCCTTTGCAGCCAGGGAAAAGGGGAAATAAGAAATTCCTAGGAAATGGGAATTTACTGCTTCCAGAGGAAGCAGGCTGAGCCACATCTACAGCCCGCTGGGGCCTTCAGGACAAAGTCTTTTACTTGACTATGTTCCAGCATCATAAAGTAAAATCCTCCTCCACTGATTTTATGAGGATCTTTAAACACATACAATATCCTACAGAATTGTGGAGGGCAATATGCACATTAAGTGTTACATTTACTGATGCATCTTATGGTATGTGATTAACGGCTTCGTTTTACCTGCCCTAAAAGGAGCACAATTTCACCACCAAGAGCTGTGCAGCCCACGTTCCCGCTCCGGGGGTGGGTTCTGTGCGCTAGAATCCAAAATAAACTGATGAACAAGTGCAGAAAATCCTCAAAACACTCTGAGTCACTTGGGTGGAACCAGGAGAAATGCAATGACCTGGGAATTGCATTGGCGCAACCCGGTATTCTCCGGGACACACATTTCCTTCAAAGTTAACCGCTCGGGGGATGTTCCAACACCAGGCTTCCGTGGAAGCACCACGTCAACTTTTAAGTTGTATTAAAACCATAAATTATACATTATAGAGCCCCTAACGCTGCAGACTCAGGCCCTGGCTGTGCAGAGCGGATCGCGGATGGGGCAGCTTTGGGGACACTCTGGGGTCACCCTCCTCCTTGTGCCCATTTAGGGAGAAACTTTGCAGAATTTGATCCTGTTTAAACACCCCTGGCCAAAGGAAATGCAGCAAACCTGAGCACAAGGTGCACAAATGTCCCTTGCTCAGGCATTTGGATACTCACGGCTTTACTTCATGCTCCCAGACCTTAAAGCTTTGATTTGCATGCGTCACTTTGAACACTTATCATTTAGCTCTAATCGTTACCCACTCCACGGGTATGCCCACGGTCTTTTTAATAACAATAAAGCATTTTTATAACTGACACCTTTGCGGTATTTATTTTCTACTTAAAATATTTACAACGTAGAGTCTCCATCCTTCTCCCCTTCCTTCACGTTGCAAAACCCCTTCATATCTCAGCTCCCATCCACGGTCCCCAACCCTGCAAGCAACTGTAGGTTGGGATGGGCTCCAATTAAAGATATATATATATACATATATATAAAGAATTTGTATGTATATGCACATATATAAATATATGGAGAAAGAAGAGTTATTAGGAACTTTTTCAGATATTTTAAGGAAGACTTGTGAAGTGAAGACCTTGTGGGAAATGGGGTTTAATGTGGTTCCTGCATGCGGTAAATCTCCCCAATCTCATAAAGTAAATATATATACGGCAATTCCAAAGCTCAGCAGAACGGGTTGATGTTGAGCAACTGCTCTCCCTGTGTATGAGGATAACTAACACCAAGCAGCAGAGCAGCCTGTGCAAAACTCACTTTACTGTAAGGGTAAGAAAGGGGGAAAGAGAGTGCGTCTCCTGTGACAAATATCATCTGTTTTCCACTCTTGGAAACTCACCGTTGTATTAACACAGGGGATGAAATCATTTAAAACTAAGAGGTTAATGTTGGTGTTATTATATCAGGGAAATATCAGCTCTAGTGCACGTCAGTGCTTGAATTACTCAAATATCTGAAATACACCTCAGGACTTCAATATATTCCACAAAATATAGTGGATTTTTATCTGAGGATGGAGCTTGGAGATGAAAATAACTTGCTAGTAGATTCTTCTCGTAAACATCTTAGGTAAAATATTGTTAGATGAGATCTTCCCATTTAACCTTGCCCATCTCCTCCCCCAGCAGGGGAAATTCTTTAGGAACAGAGCAAATCTCAGAGGTCTGTTTTGGTTTCTGTTTTCTGTAATTGGACATCAATATTTGATGAAAACCATCAAAATGTAAATGTGAAAAATAAAATCTAAGCCTTCCAAAAATTATTCAGACCGCAGGCCTTAAGGAAGTACCAATATAGGCTCTGTGCCCCCATAGGAAACCTTTGAACCTCACTGTGCTACAGAGCTTGAGAGGCACCACCAAAACAGGGAAAAAGAAAGAAAAAAAATACGTGTTTCGCCAGCTCTAAATCCTCATCAATTTGTTTCCTTTAATTACTTTCTCACAGCACTTGAGTGGGTCAAGGACAGCGGCACGCTCCAGCATCGGGGATTCACTGTGTTTTCCGAAGAATGAGAGTAAATGGAAGGAGGTGTTGACATTGCATAAGAAACAAGGTATTTCTCTGCAGACCCGCTGCGTTATTACACTGGAGCAAATGAAAGGTAAACTTTGCCGCGCGAGAGTCTCCTGCCAGCAGAAAGGCACGGAAAAGGGAAAACGATCTGTTTTAATTAAAAAAAAATACTGTCTTGATACAACTTTTTAAATCAAATAATGGACCAAATTGACTGCGGAGGTAACTTGATACAATTTCAGCGGAACTGGGCACATTTGTACCAAGGGGAGAATTTTGTCAAACACAGAGGCTGCTAATGGAAAATCTTCCTGCTGGATCCTCCCCTGCGAAGGGGTGGCTAGAGATGCTTCCCGCATCTCCGCATCTCTTTGGAGCACCGTAGTCCTCCTCATGTCCCATCCTAAATGCAGGGACCTGCCAGGTCACCTTTAGGAGCTCCAAAAATAACCATCAAGAGGGGAGGACTATGTATTTCATGGTGGGATAGGCAGGTTGGGCTGCTCTCGGAGCCCTTCACTGCTGGGGAAGCAGAGGACTTGTCGACCCGAAGCAGAACAAGTTGCAACCTCCAATTTCCCATCCTTTGGCAAAAGATTCCCAATCCTTTGGTGAATATTGTCACCTTTTCCTAAGTCAAACCCACCAAGCGATGCGCATCTGTCATCACGGCTGCTTTGGAAAGGAGGAGGTTTTATTGTAACGCTAAGGACGCACTTGAGCCTCAGGAGACATCCCACCGGTTCCACCCGTGGGGTATTAAATTTAATTGCACGTAGAAACGAGACAGCTGAATTATCAGCTGGATGGCCTATTAAAATGAAAAGGACAACTGCACATTGCAGCCTTCCCCTTCTCCTCCTCCCTAGCCTCGTTTCTGTTTCCAGGGAAGGTCTCCTTTTCGCTTTTCCCCAAGGACCTTCCCCTTGCAGAAAGCCATAAAGCACCTAACGGAGGAGAAGCTGCACTTGTCCCTGTCCCCTGCACGTGGCTCTGCTCTGATGCCGCTCAGAGGACTTTCTGTCATTGATTTAGGGATAAGTCATTTAATTTTCTGCTCTAGAAAGATGCCAGCAGGGCAGGGGGGGAGGTTTCTCCCTTTGTGCAAAGCTGCCTTGGAGGAAAGGGGCTTCTACCTGCTGTCACGGGACAGAAATGAGCTGCCACGATGGGGTGACGGGGTAAAGGGAACCCCTTGGGGTAAAGGGAACCCCTTAGTAAGGGAGCAAACACTGGTACATCCAGCCCAAGCTTGTCTAGGTGCCCAAGAAGGGCCCCTTGCCACCCGAAGGGGCTCATTTTCCCTTGCAAGCTCTGCTTTATTTCCAGGCTACACCTACAATCATTAATTTTTTGTTCTTTGCCACCGCAGGTATACTCAACATTTTATCCCCAGCTCCTTCTTTTTAATCCTGTCCCTTCCAATAGTCATTAAATTTATTAAGTAGCTTCCACAAGTGACTCTTCTCACTTCTAAAAACGACCGGATCATCAGCATAGAACATATATCTAGGTTCAGCCCCTCTTTTCTTATCTTTTCTGACAAACCACTCTCCTTCACAGTTTTATCTCTATAATTGATGAGCCACCCATGACATAATTTACAGCCCTGTCTAGCAACCTTCCA
This sequence comes from Crypturellus undulatus, assembly GCA_013389825.1. Taxonomy (NCBI): domain Eukaryota; kingdom Metazoa; phylum Chordata; class Aves; order Tinamiformes; family Tinamidae; genus Crypturellus; species Crypturellus undulatus. The sequence continues at coordinate 19,149 of VWPW01030131.1, read as the reverse complement.
AACTGCACACCAGTCATTTCGGAATTGCACTCGCTCAAATCTGTGGATCCAGCCAGCCCCTATAAAGCACCTTTCCCTTCTGGGTTATGCAAAACTGCAGGGGAACAGCTGAAAACAGAGAGGCTCAATTAGACAAAGCAGCTACCAAATGATAAAAATAATAATAAATAATAATAAAGCTACTGTTATAGAGTATCTGGGTTTGCAATCTGTGCGCACAAGGGCACAGAATAGCCCTTTGCTTGTGTGCAAGCAGAGGAAATTGAGGAATAGGATGAGGGGAAAAGGATGGTGACACATGGGGTCCTACACAGCAAAAAGGCTGGACCTGGCACTAATTCAGGATGTGTTATCAACCGTTTTAATGCAGAGTTTTAATCCGAGCTTCTGAAATTCAAAGAAGCCAAGTTCGCTTTCACCCAGCAAAAGAGCAATCCCTCGCTCTGCGGAGCAGCACCGAATCCATAAAGCTTTCCTTTTTCTTCCCGTTGCATTTGGATCATTTTATTAAGGATGTTTTTCTGCCATAGTAGGCAGGATCCCAGGAAGAGGAGATAAATTCCTTTAATTATTGCGAATCCTGTAGCTCAGCAGCAACTTTGAGCCAGGCAGCACCGCAACCTGCAGACACGAAGCCTCCCTCTCCCCTCACTGTCAGCGCAGTCGAGTTGCCCCCTGCCAATTTTTGTTTTTTTTAAGCTCTCAAAGACAAACGGTCAAAGAAACCTTCTCTCGTAGGGGATGCTACCACTCCGTTCTGAAAAACACAGGGGGAAAAGTAGGTCTTTTATGTTTATTTTCAAAGGCTCTGTTGGGTGCTTAAACTTTATTTTATAGGACTTGCAACACCCTCCATCCTGAGATATTATTGAAAAATAGGCAAATGGGTGAGGATCTCGGCTCTCCAAACTCTTATGGTCCTTTTGCAAGAACTGCTGCTTAGGAAATCTTCCTTGAGGTCAACGGTTGATGGAGATGGCCAGAAACAGGAGTGTCCTCTGCTTTGTGTCTAACTTCTCCTGGAAAACGTGTTGTTCTTAGATAAAAAAGCCCTTTTATTTTTAGAAGGGATGTATCAAATATGCATGAACAGGCACATGTCTCTTCCATTTAGTGATTCCACGCATGGGCTTTGGCTCAGATACTACCACCCTCCTACTCGGGACTTGAAAATAAGCTTTGAAACTTGTGTAGAAGCTCCATTGAAGGAACTAGCAAAATCCCAAGAAAATATCTGCTGCCAGTAGCAGTGTCATGCACCATCACGGTCAGAAGGGGTTGCAATCAGAGGGACAAATTAATTTCCATGAACTCCCTTCTCCTGCACAAGAGTCCTAATTGAGGAGCGTTTTCCCTGGCCACAACACGAAGCCGCTGGTGATGAGCTCGTTATCCCAGTGCCTCACTGGGACACGTTATGCTGCATATTACTTTTTAATAGGCAAGTGCTGACTATTTGCAAATAAGTAGTAATAGGCAAGTGTGAGAAGAGAGCTGCGTGGCCCCGTTTTTCATTTTTAATGGAGAAGGATCAACTCTGCTTATCCGCAGGATGCAGAATCACTAACCGTACTCCCCTCCCTGCTCCCACTTGCTCCATCAGCTCAACATTCATCTTCTATGGGACACCGACCTGCCACAATTAACCATTAATTGCATTAAGGAGGGAGGCAGCAAGAGAATAGCTGACTTCTGCTCAAACCTTTTGCTCTTACCTGCATGCAATCCACTCTGGCCATTCGCGCATTGAAGGCAAAGAACTTCTCTCATGATCATCTCTGGGTTTTAGTTGGGTTTTATAGGAGAGGGAGATCCTTTTCCCGTTTAATTTGATGACATACATAGAGCAAGTGCATAAGCACTTGCTTGACAGTTTAAAAGCATAGATTTTGTTTCCTTGCCATTTTTAATATATCTGCTTAACTACTTTATCATCTGATTTCTGAATTGCCCTTTCAAGCCTTGCAGCAAAATGGGTATAATTGTGATGGATTTTTTTTCTTCCTCTTCCCCTTGTCAACTAAGGCATAATCAAGTCCAGCAACCTCAAAAAAAAAAAAAGAAGAAAAAAAAAAAAACAGTGAGAAACAGGCTAACAAGTCNAAAAAAGAAGAAAAAAAAGAAACAGTGAGAAACAGGCTAACAAGTTCTTCCAGCTATTTATCTAATTTGTATTGACATGAAAACTCATGAATTCGATTTAAAAGAATAAGTAAGAGTCAAGAGCAAGACATTTACATTTATGTGCACTTCTTGTTGAACAGCCAAACAAGCCCCCTGCAGTGCTGGTCACACGAAAAAGCCATTAAAGGATTCGGTACCAAAGGGGCAAATTTCAGCTCAGTCATGCTAAATCATTGAAGTTACTCTGAAAAAGGCAGGAAGAGACCAAAATGATGCGGTAGGAGCCGCTTTCCTGATGTTCAGTGTTTATGTCACCGGGCGCCTGGGACACTAATACTTATCTAAAGAGATTAAATATTATTCTGCACTCTTAGCTCGTTTTTTGAAGTGCTCAGTTTAGCAGAACGCTGCGTATTTTGCAAATGCACAGGGCAACATAGATGCCTCATTCACATCAGCTTAGGAAATGGATGAGTGCCTGGGAATTATATCTACCCTGGTTTTATTTTTACCGCTTGCAGCTACAAATGAAGAGTGCAGGGACAGGAGCTGCTCAGCAGCACTGATGTTGAAGCTGCTTTTTAAGCTGGGCATGATGCTGGGCATCCGCCTAACTGCTCTGTGACCAAGTTTACCCATGTGCAGAATACGCACGGTAATACAGAGGTGTTTGAAAATTAATTGATACTCACAAAGCCCCGTGAATCTTGATTGAAAAGGGCTACAGAAATATATAATAGCTTAATTAAGTGCAATACCAGCAGAGATAATAAAAGCAGGGTCAAAAGTTTTCAGGCTTTGATAAGAAGAGGAGGAGGAAGGGCAGAGCTCTGGAGACACCAAGGGAGGATGAAAGCGGAGAGGAACAGGCAACAAAAGCAGGTTCCCTGGGTCAGGAACGGAGTCACAATAAAGGTCTAAATGATTAAAGCCAATTAGCAACTTAATCAAGAGACAAGTCTTCAGAAATGAAAGGGATAAGATTAGACGGTTACTCAGGAGCTAAAGGCTGCTCATCATGCAAAGAGAAACAGAACGGGAAGCGGATTGCACGGAGCCAGGTAGGGTTAGGAGCGATGGAGCCAAGCGCATGGATGGATCCAGGAGAAGGAGGTTCCCCTTTCATTTACCTTCTCTCAAGACCTTTCGCCTCCCGCACAAATCCAGATCCCATCCAAGACTCTCCATTTTCAGGTTTACATCTATCCCTGCAGCTTGGTGACCTGCATTCAAGATCCTTTCAATCTCCATTGCTTAGAAAGAATGCAAAGAAAGGGAAACATGACAAATAATTTCTAAGTGCAACCTCACTGACACAATTTTTATCGTATTCTGTAATCTATGGAAATGGATTTAGGGGGTTTTCCATAGGACTGTACTTAGAGCAGCCTTTGGGAATTTCCTTTATGAATTTTATAGAGTAGTGACAGTGGAGATGCTGTTTCAATTCCATCTGCTTGCTCAATATTGAGAAACAAGAAGGCATATTACACCCTCCTTGTGCCTATTTCAGCGTTCAAAGGAAAACTAGTGGTACAGGGGATCACCAGTGACTTCAAAATGACAGGAACAGGGAATTGAAAAGATACTGGAAAAATCCTAAACTGAATTTCAACGGTACAGGAGAAAAGAGATCGAAGAGAAAAAGAAGCATAGACTCCATTGGGCTATTTTATATATTATATATATAAATATATACACTTATATATTAAAAAAGGCAGAAAATAGAGACTACCAAGCCTGGGACCCTGCAGATAGGTCACTCCCATGCAGCCAAGAGGGGACATTCATCAGCCACGGGATTTCGTCCTCCCTCTCGCCCTCTCCTCATACAAATTGCAGTAGGATTTTCCTGGCCGTTTAATTCAGCCCGCTGATATAACAATTGCCCTCACAAAAGATACTGCGGCAAAACTGCAACTGCTAAAGAGGATAAACAGCATATTCGTAAAACGAGAAATCGATAGATCTTTGCTTCCCTTCAATGACCTTCTCGATGCCTGGTAATTTTTAGTGGCCTTTTTGTCAATACTTGCACGGGGAGAACATATTGCCTAAAATAACTTTAAGGGTAGTTGTCGCTGCATTTCTCCCACAGGAGCTTCGTTTCTCATACTCACTTCTCTGTAAACCTGGATTTCTCCCAATATCTCCCTCCCTTTGGACTGTGGCATTCCAAATATACCTTGCTGATTCCAAAAGAACTGAGGAGGATCTGGTGCATCCTTGTGCGCATCGGATGGAAAGCATCACAAACTACTAATGTTGCCTCCTAAAGCAACATTAGGAAAACTGCTGGTCAATACTGTCTAGTTCCTTGGTCCACACTTGAAGAAGGACATAGAAATATTGCAAAAAGATCACAGGAATGACCCAGAAAGTCTTAAATAGTGTTTAGAAAGAAAAAGCCTTATTTAACATAAAGTTTGTGGGGTTCAACTCATTTTCAGTGGTCCAAGGGCAAACACGAAGTAGTTTGTAGACATTCATGCACGGATATATGTGACATTAGGGAACTTTTGACATTAAGGAAAGGTGTTATGACGATATAGTGGGTAGCAGTTGGACAAGTTTAACCTCAAATTAAAAGTCTGATTCTGTAACTGATTAAAGCAAGTGTTTGGCTTCTTGCCCCTTGCACTTTTTAAGCCGCATTTCAGAGATGCAGAGAAGGATTTTCCCCTGCTCTCAGTGCATGGATTGACTTCCACGTGTTTTTCCTCTCCTCCTTTTTAGCACCAGCAAGGCCTGGCTGCAGAGGGAATTCTGCGCAGGATAGACGGGTATTTTGATGCCATTCCAAGAACAGAACAAACACATTTAGGCACTTCGCTTTTGTGCTTGGGAAGATGCAGAGAGCTGAAGTTACTTGCTCGTTTTCTTGAAACTAAAATAATTGGGTCACTAAAGCATTGAAATGGGTTATTCAGGGAAAATGTGCAAGGCTGCATAGGTCTAGGCTTTACATAGAGGGTCTAATGGCTCCCCCAGAAAACAATTAGAAGCAATTTCTGCCTTAGGTCGATGCAGAAATTGATCTGCTCCCATGAAGGAGCCCACCAAGCCAAGCCTGCCTGGCAGGTGAGTAGAAAATTATTTATGATGGCAAAACATGACACTAATTCTAAGCAAAATCTGGTCTATCGTGATTCAGAGATCATACGCCCGGTTCAAGCAGCTGAACTCACGCTGCTGCTCAGTGATATTAATGCCGTGTTCAGATGTTGACACCATCACATTTCTAATGATAATACAGATCTCTCCCCTCTATGAATATCAAAGAGCCATATGGTCAATTAGCTATGCCCAATGCTTACCCGGCGTTATTAGGATGTACAACACAGAAATACATACTTTAAATTCTTGCTTGCATTCAGATTAAAAGATGTTAGCATTAAGAACGATCACATTTATAGCGGAGGAAATAGCTTTGCTTAAGAAACCCTGTGGGAGAAGAGGCTTTCAGAGACGTGAAAAAGAAGAAAATTCACTGCAAATTTCAATTCTGTGAGAATGCATTTCGTACACTGAAAAGAAGGAAGTTTATGCTGTTATGGATGTATAAGAACATAAATAATTTACTCCAAAAAGTACATGCTGTAGATTACTTTGCATACAAATGTCTTTGTTTAGAACTCAGGACTTCTATTAGTATTAATTACTTTTGCTGGGAACTTGAAACGTACAGTGGCCTTAAAGCAAGGGCAATACCTATTAAGTTTAATTACTTTCTCCTTCAGACCAAGCAATAAAGAAGCATGGCAGAGATCTGGTTATTAACTGAGCGTGGCGTCCAAATGAAGACACAGTGCAATGTAATTGGGTTTGCTGGGCCACAAGCTGGTGTTTCTCACCAGGCTCTTCTAGTCCAAAAGCAAGAGGGGATGGAGGCAGCCACTAAAACCGAGTTCCTTCCCTTGACCTGCTTTGGACAAGACCGACTCCTCCATCACCCTGAAGCCCTCATCACTTTAGTGGGGAGCCCTTGCATTGAAGGACAAAGGAAAAAATCCCAAAAAATAAACAAACAAAAAACCAAGCAACCTCTTCCCCTTGCAACTCAACCATCTCAAGGCAAAACTCTGAATTTTCCAGGGACACTTTTTTTTCCCTTAGGTTGGTTGGTTTTTAACAAGAGGTAGCTGCCTACGTACCATCATGCTTCTTATTTTTCAGAAGAAAAAATGTTTTCACTTGCTTTGAACAATTTCTGCAAGCAATTGTACAAAGCTACTGAACTTCGCTCAGGATGTGCTGTAGCAGGAGGAAACCCGATGTTCGGGTGTTGTGTGTCTGTATTTGCAGCTTCCAGACTCACCCAAGTTTACCAGTCACTCTGGAATCCCTCAGATGAGTCATCTTACTAATGTGAGATCAAATGGGATATGAACAAAATTGTCTTAAAAATGAACAAAATCCTAAGTAATAAAGGCAAAAGATAGCCCCAAAGTACATTGAATTCCACAGGACCAGGACATCCTGTACAGCCTCCTTTTGGGTTTCCTCTCTATCTTTTTTTTGCAGGTGATGTGCTAAAAATCTGTTTTGTGAGTATTCAAAAAAACCATGAAAGGAGATTTAAAGTAATCCACTCCCACACTGGGAATCTTCTTCCCTTTTATTATCTTTAAATCAATCTCAGATCACAGCATATAAAAATATGCCCTAATATGCTCGTTTAAACTTTCCACGCAGATTTAACCATTTGCATGAAAATTAGAGACCAGAGCGCGTGCAATAGCATCAGACTGTCTAACTGCCCGTTTATATTCACAGGTACCCAGGACAGCAAATAAAGGACAGCANGCAGGTGATGTGCTAAAAATCTGTTTTGTGAGTATTCAAAAAAACCATGAAAGGAGATTTAAAGTAATCCACTCCCACACTGGGAATCTTCTTCCCTTTTATTATCTTTAAATCAATCTCAGATCACAGCATATAAAAATATGCCCTAATATGCTCGTTTAAACTTTCCACGCAGATTTAACCATTTGCATGAAAATTAGAGACCAGAGTGCGTGCAATAAGCATCAGACTGTCTAACTGCCCGTTTCTATTCACAGGTACCCAGGACAGCAAATTAAGGACAAGCTTCAAATAGGGAGGCAATTCCCACTCGAGGTTTTGGCCGTCTGGAGCATCAGGTATGTGCTGGGTTCACAAAAGGAGACAAAAAAAGATCCCTTTTGCAGCAAAGGGTTAGATAAACGCAGGTGCTACTTCCAAGGGTCTATTTGCACCAATAAAAAGTCACACAAAAAGGATCCGTGTCCGAGGAGGAGGACCGTAAGGATTAGCGCGCAGGGATGCAGCGCGGCAGCACGGCCACCCAGAGGAGATGCTCACAACTGCTGCCCTCTGCAACCTGCAAAGCAGCCACAAAAGTGCTTGTAGCAGCCTTGGATCCCATTTAGGATAGAAATGACGAGCCAGAGAAGAGCAGTAAAGCTCCTCTTTGCTCAGACTCCACGCTGAAGCCCGTATTAATAAAGCAAAACCTCTAGCAACGAAAGTGCAGAAATATTTGCTGTTGGTTTTGATGTGTGACAAACACCCTGCTGCCTCCGGGACAGCTCTCCCTCCGCTCTGGAAAAGTTTCTGCTGTTGGGGCAACCACTTTCGTTATTTAGTCAAAGCAGAATCAATGCAAAAAGCAGTTAAGTTTCCTTCTTTCTGTGTTTCACTGCCAGGCCAGTGCTGGTTTCGTTCAGCAGAATAGAATCAGTTTTGCAATGACTTGGAGGCCACGACTACAGCCTTGGGATGGTATTTGGGAAAGACTGAAAAAATGCAGAAGAAAAAGTTTTCCCTAAAAGCAATGCACGATACCTACAAGAATGATGACAAACCAACCCAACATAACTATTATTCAAAAGCTGATGGAGAACAACAAAAAGTTTAAATCTCCTTTTACTCTACAGAAGAAAAAACATAAACAAGAAACAGGTAGAAACATTAACAGACATTAATAGGAGTAGCAGTTATTAGCAATGTGCTGTTGGGCCCCTCTTTTTCATAAAATGACCACAGATTGTGGCTATTTTTGCAGGGTAGACCAGTTGCATTAGAAACCCGCAGAGCAAAGCAAATATCAGAAACATTCGGGGACGAAGCCTGAGGTTTTTCTTAAGACAGAAGAGCACCTCTGGCTTCAGGCACAATACGCACCGAAATAATCACTGGGGGAAGAAAAGAAATCATGCAAAGCCAACGTATCGGAAAAGAACACTGCTAATCAGGGGAGGATGCAGAAGCGCTTGGACCTTGCTTATTTTTCTCTTTGCCTGTGTTGCAATTCCCTTTCTTGGAAAAAGCAGTTGTCTTTCCGCACCTTTTTTTCTAGCTTTCATGTTTTAATTCACTCACAACGTCTAATTTGCTTTTCTTCAGATTTCCTAATGCCATCATCTTCGGAGGCCTTTTTTCCAGCAGCGAGTAACAAATGATGTTGATCGCCCCCTGCTATTTGCAAACCTCTATCTCAAAATGTCCCAAATTACCACAATAATTTACTGTTCTCAATTAAAATTACGGTAGACCGAGACTGAGAAAGACATAAAAAGCTGCTGTAGCCCATCAGGGTACCAAAAACAACCTGAAAGGTAGATTTATGAGACGCGCATGTCTATAGTTTATATGGTAATAACATTTTTCATGCTGCTCTGAAGATGCTTTGGGGGAGCTTTTGCCTAAATGTGACATTACAAAATATCACATCATTCTGCAAAAATGATCTATTCGCTTAAATAAAGTCTACTGCAAAAGTCATTAATAGACATAAAAACTTTTAGATATTGATATTTTCAGCGCATGATTTGAAAAATACGTATTTCGGAGTAGCGTGTCACAGCCCTCCACGTGCAGCGCAAGAGGAGACTGCAAAACTCACATTAATTTTCCAGCTCGTGGCCCCGAGCAGCGCGATGCGGGCGGCGGAGCCTCCCCGCTTACCTGGGCTTGGCAGCACCAACAACATCATTAATTTAAGCAACGCGGGGACTCGTTTATTTATGCCAAGCTTTATCCACCCAATGCATGACTTAGAGCAGATCCTACCGGAGGCAGGAGCGCATGGTAGGGAAGGAAGGATGCAGGGAGGGTCCTTGGAATATTTTATATTTTTGCCCCATCTCTTCCCTGCACGATGTAGGTTCTGCAGAGCATTTCATACAACATCCCCGGCATCCTTGCCTGCATTCCGGGTTATTTTAAAAATCCGGCAGCTTCTCCTCCGTATTTCATTGCAGGTATTGTGCAGGAAGCAGCTCACAATACTTTTAAGATATTTACTTATGCCTCCAGGCATGAAAGTGTTTCAGAAGCAATAACAGCCTCTGCGTTATCAAATTGCTGCTTGTTGTCTTAAATTAAAGCCATACAATGTGATACAATACCCAATTACAATAGTTAGTCATTCCATTATAATCACGCGCTGCTTGCTTAGCTCTTCAAGAAAAATGTATTTTTTTGTTAATACGTTTTGGGGCTGCGCTGGAATTCTAAGTAGACACGATCCCAAATGCAGATTCAGAAACCCACAGCTTTGGGAGTGTTTTTTTCCTATTTTTATACAATGTTACAGCAATGGTGATACAGGAAGGATGGAAAATGCCAGGATAAGAGAAAACTGAGAACTAAATTAGCTAAGGAAAGAGTTGATGCAGGAGAGGTTAAAACTAACAGTGCTCCACACTGCTGGAAGGGGAGGGCAGGGGGGTCCGGGCATCCCCGTAATCCACCTCAGCCCTTGAGCATTTGCAGGGCAGATCCCTAAGGATTTACGTGCTGGATTTGCATGGACTTTGCTCCTCTATGAGAGTGACCGTAGGAATGTTTAACAGAGGCTCCAGCCTCGGAATTCCCATCTTGGTCTCTCCTATTTTGCAGCCGTTTGAGCTCCAACTTGTGCAGCAACTGCATCTCCCACCCAGCGAGCAGCCCTGTGCAGGACGGACACATCGGGCAGAGGCAAATATGTTAATTCTGCCGTGTTGGTGCTCAGCGAAACACGCAGGTTGCTGTAAGCAAGGGTAAAAACACTCAGAAAGTGGCAAATGCATTTTTGCAAATCCTAAAATGTCCCCAAAATGATGCCTCAGAAATAATAAACCTGTACATTACGTTTACAGGAGACTCCTAAAAAAAGCTGAAGTATTTAAAAATTTATAAAAATAAAATTCTTCGCATGGTCTGGTGAATTAGAAATACTTGAGTGAATCTTTGTGGCTGACTAAAGGTTCCCTTAGTCAAAGGGCCTGCAAAATAAGGCTAAATAGTTTTCTGGTTTCCACTTTTTGAAAATAGACCCTAATACTATTTTACCAGTAGAAGGAGCAGGCATTTTCAGAAAATTGCCTAAACTTCTGAGGTTATTTAACCAATTACTGTGACACATCCACCCTGTTATTTTAACATACACTGTCTTGACATTAACACAAGTAAAGGATCAGCACCGGCAAGTGTGACGACCCCGTAACAAAGATGCACGATCAAAAAGGTATTTTGAAAAGATGTATCGTGGAATAGAAGCAAAATAAGGAGAATGACCTCAGCCTATTCAAACCCTGCCAGCAGAAAGCATTTATTGGCTGAGTCAAGAGCAAGAGTCACGGCACTGAAACACACATTTCATCTGGGGTTCTGCACGCAGGATAAACTCTATTTGAGACAAGAATATTAAGGTTGACTATATATTTGGGGCATGTTGCTGTATCGAAAACCCTGGAAAGGCTGGATTCAGATCCAGATTGCATCAGATATTTATTGCACAAATATTTGCACCTAATTACGTATTTCCATGCTATAGGAGAGCATCAGAAAGAGAAATAGGAATTCATTAAAAGCCACACCTGATTCCACGTGTCTGTGAATGGAGAAGCTAATTGCCTTTGTGCTTCCAAAACATCAACCTGGCACTTCTGGTCTGACCATAATAGATAGAAATTGACAGGCATTAAGGACTGGACTTTTAAATAAACCAAAATGCTTAAGGAGCTTGCACCCTAAGAACTTTCCCTGGAACTTAGGCTCCAGAAAATGTGGGTGTTCTGGCAAATTTCATCTCAAAATGTACATTATAGGGGTCAAAATAGAAAAAAAGAGTCTGATAGTACCACACTTCTCTGCNAAAAAAAAAAAAAAAAAAGAGTCTGATAGTACCACGCTTCTCTGTCATATATTTATTAGCATTTTGGACGCTGCATGGGAGAAGAATGTGTAAAAGCAGACTTTGCAGAAAGAAGAGTTGCAATAAAAGAGTGTTAAAGCACTGTACGAGGTTGTGGTTTTCAGAAAATGGCAAACACCCTCCTCAGCAGGGGATAAAAAGCCCTAAGAGGTGCCACAGGTTGGACAGCTCAAGTGATTATTCACCTGGGAAACTCTGGCCTATTATCACCCATCGCAGCTTCGAGGATCGGACACTGGTAATTCACAGCCATGGAAATGAAATGTTCCAGCACGAGGCACAAGTGAGGGGAAATAAATTACCGATCTCCCCGATAATGGGGAAACGAGCGGCATGTTGATCATATACATTGAAATTACCGGCGCGGTCAGTCCCGCTGCAATGTAGAACACGCAGCGCGACATCCTAAATTACAGAGCAGCTGAATTATGTTGTCACGTTATTATAGAGCAAGAGGGTTGAAGTGAACGTGCCCTTGTGCTCCCAAGAGCTGGCTCTGCCATGGGGTGACTGTGCACAGTCGGTCAGCAGGACCCCAGCGATGCTCAGAAGAGCATCAGGGAAGCACGAGCTCCTGTGACATCCCTGCGTGCGGCTGGTGTTGAATATCCCAGGACACGATGGGTATTTATCACATCCAGAGCACACCTGACCCTCCAGACCCGGGGAGCCCCTCTCTGCGTGCACAAAATCCATCCGGAGAAGCTCCCTGTGTGCGACGGGTGATGCTACAGACCCCAAAACACTCAATTTCTGCAAGTGCTGAAGGCTCTGACTGTTCTGGCCCAGTAGCAGCCACCTTCTCCCTGTGCTCTCCCTATTGCCTAGGTCTGCCGCAGTCTCCGGTTCCTCAAGAGACAACAAGGTCTGGTCCAACCTGTGTTTCTTAAAGACGTGCTCATGCAGCAAACACTCTTCAAGCAGTGCTCTTTAAACAGGGATTTGGAAACGTGCTGCTGTGCACGTCTGTATCAATAAGAACAAATATAGAAAATGTGTTTTTCCATGCGGGCTCTGTGGCATCCCTGATGCAGTCCCTCCAGCAGTGGTTCATCACAGCAGAGCTCCAATCTGGGTAATTTTGTTCTGCTTTATGTAAAGCATCCCCCTTGTGAATCCCATGAGCCCCGAGCATCCGAGCTCGGAGGCGAGTCCTGCCTCGTGCCATAGGGCACCGCACGGAGGGACCAAGCAGGTCCGGAGGGGACAGCGCATCCGTTCCCGAGCAGAAGACACTGCCCTGAGGAGTGGAACCTGCCAATTAATGATGAAAACAGGAAAAGCGTGAGCGAGCCAAACAAAATGATCTCAGAAAGTATAAAATCACCACAAAGTGCCTGACGTGCAATGGGGAGGGCGAGCAAAGCACCAGCAGGTAGGAAGGAGATCCAAATCAAGCTGGTTAAACCGCGGCTTAACTAAAAACACCTTGAAGTCTTCTGGGAACTGGATGGTTCAACAAAGTTCTGAAATCCAGAGCTTGGATTTGGCATCTTTTCTGTAAAAACTAATATTAGCTGCTGCTTTCTCGCTTAAGACATTACCTCCTGCAAAAATCTGATTGAAAGAAGTAAAACAAAAATACATCTCTACCCAGCCAGATTATTTATGTAGTATATACACGGTGCAGCAAAAATGGGTCACATTTAAATTCACACTACAGGACAATTGATTTTGCTTTAAGATTTACTTTTTCATTGATTTTTCGGCTATGCCCAGATAACAGTTTGGTCACTGCATCAATAATATTAAAACAGGAAAGGGGAAGGAATTCAGGAAGGAAGGGCAGGTGATTTACTTAATTTGAAAGATTTCTATTCTCAGGTCTTCTTTGCTGTACAGGAGGACATAAAATGCCCTGGCACAAATTAAGCCATGGANTCTGATTGAAAGAAGTAAAACAAAAATACATCTCTACCCAGCCAGATTATTTATGTAGTATATACACGGTGCAGCAAAAATGGGTCACATTTAAATTCACACTACAGGACAATTGATTTTGCTTTAAGATTTACTTTTTCATTGATTTTTCGGCTATGCCCAGATAACAGTTTGGTCACTGCATCAATAATATTAAAACAGGAAAGGGGAGGGAATTCAGGAAGGAAGGGCAGTTGATTTACTTAAATTGAAAGATTTCTACTCTTAGGTCTCCTTTGCTGTATGTACAGGGGGACAAATCCTTCCCTGGCACCAATTGAGCCATGGAAACGACAGAGCTGCTCCTGCTTACACCTGGCCTGATCTCAGCCTTTACATTTAATAGAGGAAACCCGTGCGAATCATACGGGTCCTAATTCCAAAAATACCCAGCTCAACAATTGCTAATCAGTTCATTGATTCACCCTGGAAGGCAAATTCAAGCCGACAGCCCACGATGGGAGGAAGCCTTTGAGTTAACCAGCCTTGACAAAGGCACTGGAAAGCTCCTAGCGCTGTTGGCCAACCATGGAGTCACTGCCACCTTACAGCAACCCCTCTGGGAAAGTCCAATTAGCCCTTTCCTCAATGATTTTCCTTTCAGAAGAGTCTTTAAGAATTTAGAAATGACTATAAACAGGGGGAAAGCCTAGGGGACTGATTAAGAGTGTTCCAGAAGCAGAGTCCTGTCCCAAGGATTTCCTAACAAGTCGGTTTGGACGCTCCTACTCGGCATCAGCTGCAGTGTTGGAGCTGGAAGGGGCACAACGAGGAAGGCAGCTCCCATCGCACTCTGTGGTGCAGTATTTATCATTCTGGTTGCTCAAAAGGAGACTGGTACAAACATAAGAGTTGATACCAAGAAGTTTACCAAAGATATCGCTACTGTTTAAGGTTTTCCTCAGTTCCTATTTGTGTGTCATGAAACACCCCAAAGCATCGATCGGGTTAAAATGGGCAGGGGATTCAGGGAGATCCCAAAGGGCTCCCTGAACCAAGGAACCAAGGGAGGTTCTGCCAACTCTAAGTCCTGATGGAGAGTTATCAGAAAGGAGGAGGAGACACTCCCAAAAACGAATAATTGAATAATGAATGATGGGCTAAAAAAAGATAGGATCTGGCCACAGATAAGATATTCCTGATATCTGCAACCACTTTCTTGAAAAGCCCATAGCGCTCTCAGAGACACGGTTGCACCAGCAAAGCCCAACAGACCCAGAAGACTCCTGCAGACACCCTGTCTGCCTCTAGCTGGGAAAAGCTCCCTTTATGCCTTGGTCTCAGCAGATATTTTATTTCCCAAGCTGTTAAGGTCTAGCTCAGACCTCTGCAATGGTCACTCAAAGCAGCCAGGCTCCAGGAACGTGCCCTTTAGCTGGCTCTCACCTTGCATTACCAGCCCTGCTCCTGCCTTGCTACAGGGCTGCAGGATTTGGAGTTGCACCTTCCAACGCACAACTTTCCCCGAAACGTGCTGGACTATCCGGCTTTTATGGTATTTTCTCCCAGGCCTTTTCCCACACGGTTTCTTAAGGTGGCGGAAAAGCGATCTCGACGATGCGGTTGAGCTGCTGCCACCCTCGGAGCTCGGAAACCGGATAATTCATTTCCCTCCCAGGTATGTGACCTGCTGCACACACGTACTGGATGCCCGGCTGGAGAAAATCCGATCTGACAAGTGTCAGGAGTGGCTCATGTCACCCTCCCCAGCTCTCCCCTTCCTCAGCCAGCAGCACTTGAAAGAGCAACTGGGGTTTCTATGGAATTACCCAATATATAAGTTTATAAAGGGAATTATCCAACATATAAGTTCACAAATATACATTACAGACACAAGCAAAAGGGCTTTTTATAGACACGGAGCTAAGAGAATCTGGAGTCAATTTACATCTCTAATTATCATTATTATGTATTATTGTAATACAATAGGATATATACATAATGTATACATAATAATAATAATATACAATAATGATGCATAAATATTAATTGCTGTACACTTATGAATATACTAAGGATTCAAACATACATAATTAATGTTAAGTTATACAGACATTTGTCTGTCCACATGCAGAAAGGAGGGATAAAGATGTACAACACACACAATTGCCAGGTAGGAAGAACTACTGAGTGTGCATTGCACTTAGGCTCTTCATAATTAATTAAATTGTCGTTAAAACTAGCCAGAGGCTTTTCTTCTGCTTAATGTACAGCCTTAAATATTTGTAGCATCCTTCGTAAGACTGGGTGGTAAATGTCCAAAGAGTAGAGAAGAAATAGGCATCCAACATATAAATATATATATTAGGAAGACCTGGTTCTTCTGAGCCACTTAAACTCATTTTCTAGCCACGTAGATTGGCTACAACAAACTACCCCTAAAAGGAGCATTTTCCAATTCAAATAGAACAAATCTCAAGAAAGGAATATGAAAACACAACAGGACTCTCTGGTCAAAACAAAGAGTTAAGGTTACCCAAGAGCAAAGTTTAGAAACTTCTAGGAAAAGCTTTTAGTCTATAAGGGTTCGGGATGGCAGGTACGAGGAAAAATGGACTTTTTCCTCCTTTTGTTCAGACAAACTCATACAAAATGCAAAAGGGATTCACTGAAATCCTTAATCTTTTTTGTTGCCGCACATTATTACCATTTACGATAATCTAGCAGTTTCCCAGGCTTTGGGATATTCTACAGAATTAGAAAACCAAGGGCTAAATTGTAACCAGAGCCAATGCAGGACCCCTCAGCCAAGGACTAACTTCTATTGCCAAAGCTGAGCAGCAGGGCACAAATTAAGAGGCCAAAAAGTGGCCTAATTCTACAAAACCTGAGTATAACCCTCATGAAATGATTCACTAGCCTCTTTCCACCTGTGGAGGAGCTTGTCTAGGAACGATGCATGGAAAAAAATGCCATTTTGCAGCATTCTGGGGCCCTCAGCAGAAGGTACCTTTGAAAATCCAAAGCACAGAGCAAAACACCCAGGAGCTGCAAACACTTTGTGTTAGTGCCAGGCTGTGGAAAACAAGAGAGCAAACAGATATACTCGTCTCCAACTCCGCCTGCATAAATTCCTTTAACTTTAGAGATGAAAAGGTCAATGCCCAAAGGCCACTGCCTTAATGGGTTGCTCTAATGTAACTGATACTGTCAACCTCAGACACACAGAAATCACAGGTCAGATCCCCAAAACACAAAAAAGGATTTAGCACCATAAGATTAAGCTTTAATATAATTGAAAGCTTAATTTTAGCCCTCCAGCTTTTAATCTTTGGAGAATAACGTTTTCAAGCGCTTCTCCCCAGCATCATAAGGCTGAATTTTCCTTTTTTCCCCCACAATCAGGGCTGGATTTCTATCATTCCAGCCATAATTACAGCCAAATTATAGCCACGCTATAAAAGTCTGGTTAACTGCTAGTGTAATTATGATCAACTAACATCAAAACTAGGCTAAACTGACAAAAGCCACATAGCATTTGTTGTCAGAAGTGATTAAAAAAAAAAAGAACAACTGTCAGGAGACTAATGATAAAATCCCTGGAGCTGGCAAAGCTGCCATATAACACAAACAACAAGATCTATTCGAGTGAAAGTTTGTGCAGACTGTCACAAGATGCGGAATATGCAGAAAACATCTTTTTATAAGGGCACAGAGCTGCTTTCTTGTTGACGCTAATGCAGCAAGAACAGCTGCAGATGGGCAGTAGCATTAATTTTTCATCTTTCTCCGCACAGATTTTGGATGTTGGTCAAGGGAAGACTCATAAACAGAGTCACCTATAAAGCCAGATTGTCTCTCATTTTAATTTTTATTTCCTTTAACATCAGTACAAAGAACTTCCTTGAAACAAATGGGATTTTCCTACTTGTTCCTATTACCAAATGCAATAATAGAAATAAACACAATTAAGCGTTTCTGCAATTGAGAAGATGGAGCTTTCAGACCATTGTCTCTAAAATGGCACAACCACAGAGATTACTATGCTGGTGGGAAGCTGCTTACAGAGATAACATTTATAATCTCCTGTGATTTATATTGTGATGCCCAGGACCCCAGGACGTGAGAATTAGTGTGTTTAAAGCCTAGGTCTCTAGATCAGTTCCTAGCGATATCACAAGCTTTTTGAGGCGCTCAGACCTCAGCTTGACTTGGCTTTTTACCAGGACACCCAAATCCTTCCCCCTTCTTGGATGGGGCTGATAACATATCCCCATTGAACTTTGCTATCTGCTACATGACAATCTCAAAAGTCTTTTGTTTGGGATTTACACATATCTTTAAAAATATAAGTTACCTAGTGCTGTGATTAGGATCAAAAGATAACATTAAAAACTTCCTAAATTGACAGAAGCCACATTGTGCTACTATGAACATAAATGGAGACAGGAATATCCAAGAGGGCTAGAGATATGGGAGCCCAAGAGACATGGGGTACCCAAGGAAGACCTTTCCCAGCAGGGATAGTTCCAAATTCCATGCTCCATCTCCTGCTCTTTCAGTTTCTCCCCCTCAGCATCTTTTGCAACCCAAATCAGACATTAACTCTCTTCCCATTTGAGAAATTCTATGCTTCTCTTATGGCAAAAGTGTTTTGAATGCGAAAAGAGAGCGTTATAAAACCTCCAGGTTAACCTACCATCCATTCCCATTTAATATCACCCATTAAAAACATCGGTATCACGGATTAGGGGCGACAATTTTCATGCTGTGTGCAGTCCTGAAATTCCAGGTGACCATTCCGTGGGATATAATATATCTTTTGTGAGCGTGAGCCGTTGATATGGTTTATTTTAATGGCCACAGTTAAAGGTTTCCACAGGCTAAGGCCCCAACCAAATCTCTTTATAAAAATTCCTCAGGCTACTGAATAATTTATAGCCCTTATGCACTTTTCATGGTCTAATTTACCTTCCTCTTAAAATATTTTGTAAAACCAGTGTTCCATTTATAATGATATATATCCCATTATAAAATATACTCCCTACTTTGCTACCAGAACGGCATTTTATGTATGTAAACCAAGAAGCATTAGCATATACCAGAATTATTCTCCCAACTCTGTGATATATGGAACATAACGGAATTATGAGCAATTCGGTGCACACTGTCAAAAATACAAATGCACCGAGAGCTTTACAGTGGGCTGCAAAAACACAATGTTTCATAAGAAAAGTGTATTTTTGCAAACAAGATTTTTCCAAAGAGAAGAAATCTAGAAGTGAGATGAAGGGCAGAGGAAGCAAAGCAGAATGAACTGTGAGAAGGGATTTGTGGCCTTACATTTTGTTGAATGTAACTAGCAAAGAGAGAGCAGGGTAGGGAAATATCTTTGCAAATTTATCACCAACGCTGCCCCGAGATGGGAGGGAAGGAGGATGCCAAAAAGGTTGTGGGAAAAGGCTGCCATTTCTCCGAAGGAAGATCCACCAGGAGCAATCCTATTCATGGAGACAAATTCCTCTACTCTGTTTAACGAAGGCATCAGAAAATCCGTGTCTCTCGAGCTGACAGCCCGTGATCTCTGCAGGCTCCTTCAGCTCCAGTCATTGCTATCCACTTCAGTTGTTCTTAACCGCATCCAAGTTAACTCGGATTTTCTTGACCTTGACACTAAATAAGCTTCTCTGCCTAAGCCAAACTCTACTGTAAAGGTATAAATTATGATCTTTTAATAGGCACATCCTTCTCTATTGCTTCTGAAGGGGAAGATGAGCATGAATTAACTCCCCTATGCCAGTCCTTCCCCAACGATAACCTCTCCATCACTCCACCGTGCACGATACCTTCTCTTATACTACTGCAATACACAATCATATACCAACCATTACGTTGTTGTTCATTAAATCAGCTTTTTCCTGGTCATTATTTCCTATATGTACATGGTGGTTGTCCTGCTGTTTGATCCAGCAGTTCTC
>VWPW01030130.1:573-32489 GCA_013389825.1 Crypturellus undulatus | reverse complement strand
AAAAAAGAAAAAAGAAAAAAAAAGAAAAGGAAGAAGAAAAAGAAAAAGAAGAAATGGAAAAAGAAAAGAAAAAGCAAATCTACTGAATCACTACCTGAAATATTTGATTTTCCCTGGAGGTTTTTCAGCTCAGGATTAATCTTGGCATTGCTCAGTAACTGTGTTAAAGAATCCCTTGGTACAACTATTTGGGGTTTTCTCCTCCCATTTCCTCACCTAATGGAACATGCCTATTTTTCAACGTTGACTTTTGACAAACTTTTGATTGTCAGGAGCATAGGTGATTTTTTTCATTCAAGAACATTTTAAAAATCAAAGTAAGTAGACTTTGTAAGTAGACTTTTTTTTCTCTTAAGCAAAGATTTGGTATAGAAAAGGAAATAAAATCAGGTNAAACAAGAAATAAAATCAGATAAAATGTTTTTATTAATAAGAAAGTATTAGAATAATTGATGTACCTGAACTAATTAATATTATGAGTTTTATGGTAGTTGGAGTAATGACAGTAAAAAAAAAATAAAAAAATGGTTCAGGGATCTTGCTGAGATTTTGACATTTTTAATCTTTTACAAGACCCTGGACAGAAAAAAATGAAGAATCATTGTACATATCTATTGGAAGAAAAAGACTGATTCTGTTTAAATCTGTTGTTTGTCTTATAAGATCTATGTGGAAAATAAAAAACAAAATCATAACTATGATAGCTATGAAAGTAATAGTGGCTTCAAGACAAGCAGTAAAAAACATTGTAACTTGGTCAAAACGGTAATGCACAGCATTCCTAAGGATGTATCACACAAAAAGAAACCCTCAGTAAAAAGAAAATGGATAGTATGAGCTGGGCAAAAATTTTCCTTTTTTTTTTTTATGATTTAGAGATTGTGATCACTTTTGCATTGTACATATTATGTACAGTTGGCAAACTCTATGTCAGTTTTAGGGCAATATTTTCTTGACCCAGTGAGGTGAAAAACAACTTAATGCTAGTCTTAGCTTCATTCTTATGACCTGAGTGTACTAAAGATGCAAGGTCATTCTGCTTGAGGAATGCATTAATACTTTGCCATTTATCTCAAAATCAAAGTTCATCTCCTCATAATTTGTATGAATATTTCTTAATTATATCACTTTTTTTAAAAACAATCTCATTAGTGACCATAGAAAGGTCTGTTAGTCATCCAAACTTTCTGCAACATCACTCTGAACCATCTGAAGATCGTTAATGTGCTAATCACAAAAGGAAGGAGAGAAATTTGCAGAACTTTATGAGCAGTTAGTGTAAAGTTAGAACCCAAGCTGTCATTTTTAAAAAGGAAAAAAAAATGCCTAATATGAATAACTTCTCACATCATGCAGGGAGAATAGCAGGACTGACCAGACTGGCCATCAGCCAGTGGTGCAAAAGCATCACTCTTGCAAGTGAATTCACTCATGCTGTATATGTGACACATCTTACTGATGGATTGTAGAAAAATACTGATATAATGTCGGAGGTGACTAGTTTCATCTTCACTAAGGTCAAGGTTGGTTCAAGCTCCATATGGCTCAGGAACTGGACCAAAGCCCAGTGAAGTTAATGTGACTGTTTCCATTGACTTCGATAGGTTCTGAATCAGGAAGTATAGATAAGGATGGTTGCTGAGATTCAGTCAGGAAAGAATATAGTAGTGGAAAATTAAGTAATTTATGCACATATAAAGAACTCTAACAAACTCTATCTGCAGTCAAGTTTTCCTCTTTGTTGAATAAAAGTCTTTAATGGCAAATGTCTAAAGTTTGGGTACTAGTCAACAATAAAAGATTGCAGTGAACCAAGATTATTACCAATAATTTATTTTTAATATAAGTTTTTGTCTTTTTGTTTTTGTCTTTTCCTATTGATGTCACAAAAGAAAATGACTAAAATAATGTAAGTAGAAGGCAAAATGGTGATAACACACGATGTGAGATTCTTCATCAAATCTAGAAATGCCCACATGTTCTCAGACTTACTCAAGGTTGAACTCCTTTTAATTGTTTATTTCCAAGCAGCAGGAAAGAGAAAGATCATTCACAGCAGGTACTTAGAGAAGAGTGAGAGGTTGAATGTGAACTGCTTAAAATTTCCCAAAGTTTAAGTGCCATTGCTTCAGAGACAAAGACGCCATACTTCTGTGTGGGAAACAGCATATCACATGTATAATGAGAAGCACCATGTTAAGAAGACATCCTTAAACTGTTGAGTGAATCAAGGAGTCAAATGGACAATTAGTCATCTTCCCTTTCCTATAAAGTATTTAACAGGTTGATAAATGGAGGGAAAAAAAAGAGGAAATAAAGGTGCTCTAAGGTAAGCACTGATAGAAAAAGCCAATTTAAAATACTAGGGATTTAATATTGCACCTAGTTATTCATATTAGCTGAAAAAGTTTGCAAATGTAAATAAATTAAATAAATAAATAAACAGGGAAAAAAAGAGCAAAAACACACCCTTCTTCCTAACTTATAAATTGCTTATTAAGAGTAGACAAGTGTGGAGGTAAAATAGAATGGGTCTTTCACAGCATGCCCTAAGAAGACTTAGAGGGTTCATCCACAATATTATTCCAAGGAGAGAAGCACATCTCCAGAACAGACTTGTTCTGTTTCCCATACACATGGAGGAAGGGAGCAGGAATACTCAAATTGATGTATCTTGGGACAACAGATGTCTTAGAGGTATGTTATAGCTATAAATTGACATAAGCAAAGTGTTAGACTGCACTTGAACTTTATTTAAGAAACTAGAATTTAAAAACACTCTCTCAGGCAAATCCAACTCAATAATACATCTGCAACTTTATCAGTACCAAATATTCCCTAAAGCTCTGTTTGTAAGTCTCCCTAACAAAACTCTTGTTTCTATGTTCATTTTTCCCTCAGTAAGAACTACTGTCTAACTGGTCATTCCCCAGCCTATTTACTTTTACTATTTACTTTTAGTTGATTTTCAAGCTTCAAACTTTGCATCTAAAAATTCTTGATATCTTTTTAATGGGAATATGGGCTGTTTTCCTCAAAAAGACAAGGTTATAACAGTATAATAAAAAAAAATCCTGGAAAATGCAAGACAGGACTGAATTTTCAGTTTGTGATATACTTTTCTTTCTCCATAAAGAAACAAAGCTCAGAAAAAAAAGGTCTGTTCATAAAGCGTGTGGTAGATCTTAGATTTAATATATCTGTTAAAAAACGTGTTTACCTTACCATAAAACCAATTACCTTACCATAAAAAGTCATCACACGTGACTTCAGAAATATGAACTTTCCCTTAAATAATGAGAAATTAACTGTCAAGGATTTTCTGTAAAGATGCAGTGTTTCTTTTACAACTCCTTGTTGACTAACATTCATTTTCATTTATTTTCGACTCCTGGAGTTGGAGAGAAAAGGGTATTTTCAAATGATGACAATGTGTTTTACAGCAGTCTAGGAATTTAATCCTCACTTCTGGCTTTAAATAGTGCCCCAGAAAAGGAGAAGTGACCATTCTGACTTGGAAACAGTCTTTGTGGGGCAGTAACTACCTTGTTTGTTTCCTGTTCCGAGTCATAATTTGCTTACCTTCAATAACAGAAACAAGAAATAAGTGTTCTCATTCAATACATACAATAGGTGAATAGAATCAAAATTCTACACAGATTCAACCCAGACAAGATCATGCCTGTGCCAAAATCTAAATTCAGGGACTTCATAGGGGACTGCAGTAGGGCAAATACAGTGTAAAAATTCCAGCTTGACTTTTTTTCTGGCATATAGGCATCCTCTGCTAGTGAAGAGAGATATTCTTTTTCTTTCTTTCTTTCTTTCTTTCTTTCTTTCTTTCTTTCTTTCTTTCTTTCTTTCTTAGGTATTTCAGAATCACGATATCAAAGGAAGTGTTAATGTACTACTAAGTATTTTTGCTCTATTAAAGTGCTAGTCAAGTAGAAAAAGCAAACTTGATCACTGAATGATCAGGTAAACTTTTCTGGAGAAGATTATGCACTTCTGACAGCCCCAATGTGATATCAGGATTTAGTGTCCATTTATTAGTTTTTCAGTGCGGGAGAACCCTATGTCCGCCAAGCCTGAATCATTACCCTCATTTTTCATGATATAATCAGTAGGAAAATGGTGACTACCTGGATATTTTCCTGGACATGAGGTATTCTAACTAAGTACAGCTAGATCACCATTATTGCATCATTGACTGATTATCATTCTGATTAATGTCTCTTCTTTATTTTCTTTCCCTGTACTGAAAGAATGCATATGTCACTGAGTAATTATGTCTAGTGCCTGCTTCTGAATTATGCCCTTGACAAGCATGTGTCTCTGTCACTGCTATTCCAGCTTTACTCTGTTCCTTCAACCCATTCCCTCATAGACAAATAAATTAACACCTAATGATGTTTAATTGAGATGATGGACAAAAGATTAGGATAATCTCCCTGTATGTTGCTACATGAATACTACCCAGCCATTAGTATCTGCCCTAACCATTACATTCTTATCTCAAATACTCTGTCCAAGCTGTGACTCTAAAGGCATACTTATTGGATTGCATTTGGATGCTTAATTCTCTGCTTCTTTTAGCTTGAATGGTGGGAGGGACTGGAGTGTTGATGTAAAAGTTTTACACACACTTTGAAGCTGATTCAGTAGACAATTCGTATACTAAACATATATGCCATCCTTTATGAAGATCTAAGATTAGCTTTTCTCCTAGCAGCATTACCATTTTCTTCTTTTAGATGCATGTATATATAATGCACAAAGGACTCGATTTTCAGTTAAATCTGAAACTAAAACATTTCTGCATATTCTGGTATTAGAGAAAAGCCTCGAAAACCACTAATAAGGAGTCACCTCTGCAGCTTAATGAATCAAACATTTCAACAGCACATAGTATTAACCCTCTGTAACCTGTATCCTCCACTGTCGCCATCCCTATCTCAAATGATTATGTCTACATATACCAGTTGCAAGTCTGACCAGCTAAAAAAATCTAAAAAAATCACCACAGTGAAGCAAGTTAGCAGAGTTTTGTGTGGATTCTACACTTCTACTATAGAAGCTCTTGCTGAAGAACATCCAGGCAGAAGTATTGACCCATGTGGTTGTGAAGTTCTTCGCTCTCATGGTTTCTACTTGGTGTATTGAAGATAGGACGTTTCAATATTCAGTCAGGTAACTTAACAGCATTTGAAATACAGCTCAAATATTTGGACTTCCCAATCACTGGTGGATAACTTTTCCTTCTTTGTAGAATACCAAGAAGCAATAAGGATACTAGTGAGCACTGTCAAATTGTCTTCTAAAATTTTCTTATGGGACTTAATTATTAGATCTTTCAAATTTAATTAGCAACTTTTTGTTTCAGATTTAAGTACCAACTCTTGCCTAATCTTCACTTCTAATGAAAATAAAATAAAATAAAGTTAAATAAAATAATAGAAAAAAATCATTGAAAAGAAAAAGCAGCAGTCACACACAAGATCAGGCAAACGTCTTTGTAAACAAAGTCATGCTAAAGGCTTTGCTGATGTGATTGCCGCCTGAAGCTACCTCACAGGGGAATTACATGTAGCATGAAAATGTTCAGGGCATGTTTTGCTGCCAGCTATGTAGTGGAAGATCACATGAAATAATGATCACAGGGGCTCTCTTCTCTTAGTGAAGTATTAAGCAAGAGTATCTATATCCTTCTGTAAATCACAAACCCATTTCTCTGAGGGCAAGGAGGTAGGGTGGGAGCCTCTCTTATAAAAAGTGAAGAGTTTCAAAAAGGTAGGGAGGACAATAAAAAAGAAAGAGAAAAAATTCTCAAAGAAAGACAATATAAACACAGTTTGAGATTTTTTTCTTTTATTATTATTATTATTATGTCAATACTGATGAATGTCTTTTAACTAGGAAAGGACCTTCATAAAGATCAAAGTCACTTACTTGATTTTATTGGAGGATATTATGTTTTCAGCATAAGCACGTTTGCTTGAAAGTTACCTTAAAGAAGACACGAACAAGTATGACAACGAGTTTGCATCTGGGCTTTAAGGATGCCTGTATATCTGATGATCTTGTCTTGGATTCCTCAAGTTATGTATGGACAGCATTAGCGGCTTCTTTTGCAGATAAATATGTGGTTTTCTTCTCTGCTGCTCATCTAGACCAATCTCAAAGGTTTCAGGGAAGGGTGTGCTGTCAGAGAACACTTCTGCATTGGTACCTCGCCACACATAGACCTCAAAAGCAGGAGTGATGCGGCAGCACAGTGCAAGGGAGGAACCTGTGCTTTTCCTTTCATGTCAGTGGGCTTTATTCTGCATAAGGATGCTGCTTTGGACCTTATAAAAGAAGACGTGCGTTTCAAGAGCCTGTCTGAAGAAATATTGAAACCAATACTGAATGAGCTTCTGGAAACTTGATATTTTCATCACATACTATCTGAGCTAATACACTGCCCTGTTTACAGTCCTCCACTACAATATATTTTGAAACGATTACCTTGCTCTGAGTCATTTGTGTCATAATGCTCTCCATAGGTGCCCATAAAATGAAAATGTAAGCCTCTTTTATTGGTAGCACTACATCTTAATTGAAAATATTAAAGGCTATTGCACTCCTACTGTTTTTTTTCCTTCTCCTTCTCTGTTTAATTGGCTAATCATATGATTTTTTTAATAGAATAATCATGAAAGAAAATATGAAGCTAATTTAAATTCAAACTGTATTTGGCGATATTTAAGTGATTATCCCAAAGTAGCAGAGGGTGCACGAGGCAATAAACATCTGCTACATTCATGACCATTGGCCTCACTGTTTATGAGCTTGGGAGATATTTATTTTCAAGAGACATTCTTCTCTTTGGGTTATATGGTATTTTTCCCCTTGTTTTATAGTTATTTTCCCCCTTGTAAAGTTTTTAATTTATCAGCATTTTTTTTGTCCTGTCCTCCCCTCTGCTCCCATCACCTTTTGGATTAACAGCAGAGGGCAATTCAAGCAAATGAGAAACCATTTCCAAGAAATCTTTCTGCCAATGGGGATACACATTTTAGCTGTTTCCCCACTTATCAACTATGTGGAATTCTGCAGGTTTATGGGCTGAAAAAGCTAATAGGAGTTATATATCGTAAGTGCTTTGGAGTCCAGCTGCCATTCAATTGTATTTATTGTATATAACTGCTGAGTTAAGCTGTCACCTTTTCTTTTTCATTCTTTTCCCTTACATGCAAAAGGAAAAGAGTTAAGTTGGAGAACTAGGGCATAGTAAAGCATATTGTATTCTGGGATGTTTGGAGAAGAATTTAGCTAAGGAGGCAACAAGACAGCCGAGGAGAGAAATGACCTTCAGCAGCAGAGGCAAAGCAATATTTGTAGGAAGAGGAAATGTCTATTATTTGACAACCTGTATAGTCCATGATCTTTGGGACATGCAAATACTTTTTCAGATCTGCAATAGAATAAAACAATTTCAAATCTAAACGTTTTTAGAAATTTGAAAGTTTCTTTCAGATACTTCTCATTTGAATTAAACCTATATTCTTGTAATGTACTTTCTTTAATAGTATAGAGAAACTGTTGTGGCGGCAAGTTGCCAGTTTACATAAATTGAGGTAGAGTGTTCTTTCAGCAACTTCACCAGCAGGATTCCAATTTTCCCCAGAATCACTTATATCTGGACTAGTGTGTCTATAGTTTTCTGAAATTCATTGTAAATGGCTTGGATATACAACAGATTTAATCTTTTAGTTCCTATATATAAGACAAAATATGATGTTGTGGCTCCTTTGTGTCAAACACTATCAGCCCAATATTATTTAGCTCTATGTATAGTCTCAGTCAAGAATCAAAAATGTTTGCGTGCTTTGATCTGTTTTTTATATGAAAGTTATCTGCCAATGTACTAAATTTCTACAGTTTAAACTTCTTAATTTTTCTTGTGTAGTAAAGCAGTCCAAGCATCTATAATACATGCTATGTTTGTAATGCAAAGAAAGGTCTAAAAAATCTCCGTAAGGAGGTCTGCAAGAATTCTGAGGAGGTCTGAGGAAAGAACATATGTATGAAATGCAGGTTACCACTTTCAGATATCATTTGAAAAGATTGAAATTTCTTTTGGATATTTATAATTCACTTTTTTCTGTTTATTGATTTTTTTTAATTGAAGAATATTTAGTAAGAAGTCAGAAATTCTATACCTTTACGAACACTGGAAGTCAAATACATGAATAAATTAGGTTTAAGTATACTGAAATGTATTCTTAAGTTAGTGCTGGAACATGTTGCATGGCAATTTTACTGCTTTCTTTACTCAAATTAAATTAATCTTGAAAAAAAAAATGCAGTAACTGCAGTATCTGGAAACTTTTAAACATTTTATTTTGACGAAGAAATTCCCTAACACAAATATTTCTGGCTTGAAGTAATTGAATCACACTGTTTCCTTTAAACAATTTTGTTTTAATGAAGCAGCATTTTCTACGGGTGGAAAAAAAAGAGTTCTAATGTTTCCTCTGTAATATGCATTCTTCCACCAAGCTCTGTCATCAGGCATTTCATTATTTTTTTTCATTTTAACTCATTGGTGTTACCTTTTAATCCCCTTTCTTCTGAAAGCAAATGCACTCTTTGCATTTGTTGCCATTTCCTGAAATCTGTAATTATTATTGTAATTATTTTATTTTGTTGTTTCTGATTTAGTTCTCTCTCTCACATACACACTGCTGAGACATCAAAACTGGATCTTCTCTTTGTAGGATCAGCTCTTTAAAGTAGCTTAAATTAGGTCTGTTAAATTTAAAGTAAAAAGTGACAAAATTTGTGGAAATCTACAACTCAGCGATGTCAATGAGATTCCACTAATTAAGCAGTAAGACACAGCTGGACACAAACAGTTCTGTGCTAATTCACACGTGGGGTTATATGTTCAAAGCAGTATTTGGAGTCTAAAGTCAGCAAAGATCAGGGGTCAAATGTCCGCACTGTTTTGATGAGAGGCTATCTTGTTGTTAGGTCGAATAGATAAAACCATGCATAAAATTAAACTTTCCTATTCACAAGTCATTCCCAGCAATCTTTTCACCTGATTTCCTCACTCTCTCTAATATATTTTCATCTGAATTAATATTTCTGAACATCTGCCTGCTTCTCCTGAGTACTGACTTATCTCTCTTTACCCCTGTTCTGTATCATTTTACTCCTCAAAATCCCCACTACTGCTGAGAATAAGAGTCTTTTCTGTGCATTTTTGGTTCAAATTCAATGCTAGTTATAGGTGCGTTTGATTTCTAAATGATTTCTGGGTAAGTTAAAATATATATTTTTCTTTATTGTCAGGATAACCTATTCTTACTAGTGGAAGGTGAAGTCTAGTAATGAGGCTCATTAGTTAATACCTGCATTACAGGTGACTCAGCAATAAGAATATGTCACTATGTGCATGATACTTCGCGTAGAAAACTTAAAATGGAAATAATTCCTTTAGACAAAGGAAGTGTTTTCAGTCATAATTTAGAGAGAGCAGAGACAGAGACCACCTCCTGTAAAGTGGCATTGAGAGGTCCTGACTCAAGTGACTTGACCACAAGAAGTGATTTGAGATGTTCACTCCAGATGTTAATACCCAAAATATTCTTGGATAAAATAATTAGTGTAATTTAATTTCAAGGGAGTGGGAAATCTAAATTGTGAAATTAAACTCCAGATTTGGTTTGTAGTGTGATGTTTTCCAGAGCTTGGAGAAACTAAGAGCCAAAGTGCTAATATTCCTTCTTCAGTTCTCCAGACAACTCTACTTTCAGCTGTTTGCAATACGTTTAGCGTGCCACAAAAGATTGTCAGTACAAATAAAATGTCGCTATATAGTATCACCATAAGTTTAATAAGCATCCACACATCACAGAACACTGAGCCACAGGCTGACATTAGGAGACAGATTTTGTTGGCCACTTGTTTTTTTTTGTTGTTCTTGTGTTTTTTTTTTTTTTTATTATTATTTGTTTCTATTATTTTTAAGAGGACAAAACTTCTCAGGGCAGAATATCTGTGCATATAAGCTGAAGAGCAATTATTTTGCCCCACAAATTTTCAACACGATGAAATAGAAGGTACATTTGCAAAAGGGAAAAAAAAAAGGTACATTTTACCTCCACTTACATGTAGCTCATGCAAACGTGAACTACAGCTCCAGGGCACAACTCAAGATTTGATATTAAAGTGTTTCATTTGCAACCAATTATGTTCAGGATTAGATTCCGCTGCCGCCTCGCTTAACAGTACAGTACCTTGATTTCAAACAACCTGATATAGGCTTTTTTTCCCCTCTCCTCTCTCTTTCTCTCCCCTTTCCCTCTCCCTTAGAACCATCTCCGCCTTCATCAAAACAATTTCATTTGTAGTTATGAAAGCATTACAGCCGGTAAGCGGAGAGTACAGAATAAGCTTAACCATTGTAGCCTTTTTCCCATCTGAATATCACGAATCTTGTATCTCACCATGGTGTAAGGTCTCTGATTACATCAACCTCTCCAAATTATGCTGAAATGGAGGCCATTCAATTTGCTACAATCAGTAACTTTCGAAAGAGCCCTGCATAATTGATTTCACAGTAATATAGGCATAGGTGAATGAGTTCCTCAGCCTCGTTTATACAATGTTTTCTTTCATTCCAAAGTGCACTATTCAATAGAAATCACATTTTTTTCCCAACAGTTGGCAGGTATGGCTTTTGGCATATACAAAGTTGAGAGAGAGAAAGGGAGAGCAGGAGAAAAAAAAATAGTGTAGACACATGAAAATTGAAATTAATACCCTATGTGAAAAAATAAATGCAGATAAGCCTTGGGTGAAATGACTACTCTTTTCTGTCTCTGATCAGAGTGAGGGAAGAGGGAGCCATATAGGATGGAAAAACCTACTGGCAGTTAAATGCAGCCCCCTGGTACAATTTATTGGGGGGAATTTTCTTGATCATTCTTCTGAGGGTAAAAATATCTAGTTGGGTTTACAAGTTAAGGAGACTATGGGTATCACCTGAGTGATACCAGACTAATGCCTTGATATTAGCACACTGCACTGTTTCTGCCAGGTACGCCACTTACAGACATCTAGTCCTGCAGGCTAATGATCTGATTTCTTTAGCTTCTTTAGCTCAAAATCTCCTACTACTGCTATATCAACCTAGGATTGAAGCCTCATCAGTGACACATCATGGTATGTGTACCATTTCAGAAGTTGTTCTCACTGGGAAAGAAGTAAAGACACCAGCGAAATAATAATAGTGACAGTAATAATAACAGCAAGAATAGATTGCAAACATGAAGCATTGAAGTATTGTGGTATGGTCAGGAGTTTAAGGCATCAGAGGAAAAGGTGCTGTCGGATATTCACAATACAAAGAAGTGGGAAGATCTGATAGAAGCTGGGAGACGAAAAAGGAAGAATCACAGGCATCCCAGGGCCTTTTAAATCAGATGTCCTTGGAACAGAGAGGAAAGGAGAGAGGGCATTTCCATAGGATCATCAATCCCACTTATTACAGAATTGTGTCTTCACTTGGGTCAAATCATTGTTTTGATACGCCTATCCTTTTACACTGGTTCTAGAAGAAACCTGTCTGACTATGTTTTATGCAGCCATGTTTAAGCAAAAAGGATCCTCTTTAACAAGCCACGGTGATTTATACAGAAGGAAATATATACACATGAAAAGTGCTAATACTGAAGGCAGGCCAATGGCTTAAATTACCTCCTGCCCTACAGTTGTGACATTGCCCTTATTGTCCTGACATTAGTTCAGGGAGCAGCTGCAGAATTTGTTATTCCCATTGGAAGTGTCTGTTTAGGTGCGTATGGGTTTCCACAAGGATGTGCAAAAACCCTTCAAAAAACAGTTACCTTCGAAGGTTAAGAAGGATGTAGTTGTTTTTGTATATTAGTGCTCCTTTTTTTTTTTTTTTTTTTAACTGTTTTTTGTGCTTTTTGTCACAGTATGGTTATAAACCACCAAGGAAACATTCTCTCTCTACCCAAATCTAACAAGCACTGAAGTTTATGCTACTTAAATCAATTCTGAATCTAAGCTATTTGGATCTTTGAATTTTATGATAATATTAACAGAGATCCTGGTGAATCCCTTTTTTTTTTGGTGTTGTTTAATTTTACACAAGTAAATATAATTACTCCTTTTGTAAGAAGTTCTAATACCAATTTATAATTCATGGAGTTAATTATGTTAATGAGGAGGCAATCATTTCTCAACTCTCTCCCCTGTAATTTTAAAGGATTTTGATTCCCCCCACCTCATTCTTGCCTTTCTTTTTACAATTTCTCTTCCAACCATGAAGTGGGAGCGTATACAATTCATCTGTGATATAATTATTTACCATGGCAACAGTTTGTGAATGGGATTGTGAAGTTGCACATAACTAAAAAGGAGCTTAAGTAGAACAGGCTGAAAAAAAAAATCTTTTTTGAGACAAGTGAAGAGTCCTTTCAGGTCACAAAAGCTTTTGTCTCCCTAGTATGTAAGAACAGGAGGAGGTGAAAGGGAGGCTAGTTTGGGGGTTTGCTTCTTTTTCCCTCTTTTGTTAAAACATTTTCTGAACACTGAATAAGGATGAGGAGTTTGGATGTGTTTGTCTGTGTGTGTTAACTGTTTTTGTTTGGTGTGTCTACATAATGATTACTAATGATAAAGGAAAAGGAGAAAAATTAGACTTTAAATGACAAGCTTTGAATCTGACAGTATCCAGAAAGGATAGGAGAATCTTTGGAAATTTTGAAAAACTCTTTAAAAAAAAAAAAAAAAGGCAACATACTTGTAGTGGTTGAGTTTTTGTGTTATATTCATGAGAAAAACAGATGGCTCAAATTCACACTCATATGCAAGACCCCCCAATGTTTCAAGAGTCTTAGGGGAGGATAGAGGAAATCTATTGAAATCTACTGTTATAATCTTTGCATTTTGCTTGAGGCTGCTACTGACAAACCTTTCCCTGCAACCCATCCTATTCAATCATCTATTGAGCATTTTAGCACTACTGGTCTGAAATCAAAACTATTGATGTTCTTCAAAGGCCGGCTGTGCTGCATATGAACAGAACAACAATAACAACAAAATCTCTTCCAGATATGCCAGGGTTTGCAGTTTACCCATCTGGGAGTAAAGTTAGGTGCCATATTTATTCTGACTCATGGCCGTAACGATTTCAGAATCAAAATATTTCAGAGGAATAGATTAAGAGTCATCAATACACTTCTCTGAATGCTAATTAAACCAAGAACACTTTGAAAAGTCTCCTGCCTAGATGGCAGCATGGAGAGGGGCTTTGTAACAGATCTGTCCAGCTCCCTTTGGAAATCAAGCTGGAAATATCACTAAGAAAGACCTCACTTTCCTTGATATATAATTAGAATGTGGAAAACTGATGGCTATGACCAGATTCAGGCTGCATATGTGCTCCCCCAGTCATGAAAGACAATGTTGTACACCAGCTTTGCATGTTATCTTAAATGGTGCTGCCCAAAAATGCCACTTGTAGGACCTCCTTTAAGTAAGCAGTAGGGTCACAGGGCAAAACACATTGATTCTCACCATCCTGTCTGCTCTGTTCCCCTGAAAATGTCTGGCAGTAATCTTCCTCACCACCTAACTGATGGGGGAGCTTCCTACAGCTTTGCTTCATGCTGTTGGGCATTCTAGCAGCTGCCTGCCAGTTATGAATGTAGATTTTCCTGAGCGTTTTCCAATGAAATTTGGATTCCAGCACTGATTTGCTCACATCTGATAAAAGGTAAGTTTACAGGGATGCTTTTCCCTCAGAGGGGTGAATAATACACTCTCACTCTGTTTGCTGTCTACCTATTTTCATAAAAATTGTAGGAACTGAATATTTGGTACCAACTGCTTCATTGTTCAAAAGTGATTATGACAATGTGGATGGATAGATAGGTACACATTTAGTCACTTAATTTGGAAAAATATTGTGCCGCCTTTATTTTTCTCCCTCCCAACAGAAATCATTATTTTTCTTAAAGTATCACCCAAATCTGACCTATATCTGACTTGAACTGTAGTTAATCTGTATGAATAACAAATCTGAGGACTCTTGTCTCCTGCCGTGGATTAGAATGGAAGTAGCTGTACAACTGAGCAGATTGTTTCCCAGCTTTCCATCAGGAACAGGGCTTGACAATCAGTTTTATGCTTGCATTTGGGTGCAAGGAGGCACTTAATAGTATTTAGAAAAGCACCTAACTACTTTTGGAAAGTAAATAGAATTAGGAGTCTCACTCTTTTAGGTACATTTTTAAATCACCTATAGGTGCTGATTTTCATGTTTTCACATCTTCTAAAGATCAGCCTTCTGTTCCCATTAGTGGAACAGTCTGAAATTTCAGGCAGTAATTCCGAACATGATGGACTATTTTGTTTTTGTGTAGGAAGTGCCTTCTGCAAGAAATCAGAAGACATGAATGTACAGTAGAGGGTATATATCCTTCAGTAATGTGCTAATATTCACATATATTTATTGAACAGGCAGTATAGAATGAAGAAATGAGTTATTTCTTGGAATAATTTTTCACATAACAAAATCCCTTTATGAGGTTGAAGAATACATCCTCCTAATTTTACTTTGCAGCTCAGGTTAGGTGGTTTTTGATAACTCACTGTTCTACAAGTGAGAGAGCTAGTTTCTTAATAAAGATGTGCATATGTGGTATGTGTGTGCTTTATGAGTTCTGCATTAAAAAAATAAAGAAGAAGAAGAAGGAAAGTTTATAGCTCTTTCAACAGTTTGCTACAGAACTATCTACAGGAAGAACTGCCAGCACAGTGAGGAAAAGAGATACAGCATTTCAAATGTCACTGTCAATACTAATTTAAGTGCTATACATATATCAGAAAAATAAGAATAAGCTTCTACTGACACAGCAATGACAACCTTTCTTGGAAAGGCCACCTTGCTGGTGGCATTTCTGAGGTAATTGGGAGGGAGTTTTTTCCAATGACTTGAGATCCCTTTGCAGGGATCAATAAACAGACATATTTTCTTGGATCCATGAATGAGTTTTTTTTTCTTATTTTAATTTTTCTCTTCAAGCTTATCAGATGTATGTTCCAGAATAAGGCAAATTTTAGAGTGGAAAGAAAAGAGATTTAAAAGAAAAACATTAAACAAAATATCACATTTTATTTATTTTATTGAAAGGCTGTAATTTGCCGAGGAATATCTTCTGGGGATGTCCTTTCCTACCCTATATGTTCCTTGCTAGATATGACATGAAAACTGCAGTTCTGAGCTTCACCATTTCTTTATGGACCACAGGAAGAAGTCTGTTCTCAACACTACCTTGTTTCTTCCTTATCTCCCAGGGAACATCTAGTACTGGGGTACAAACCCAGTACAAACCTACTTACAAACCTCCTGTGGACACTTTCCTCTCAGAGTGGAGCCCTTTGCATAGTGGCTTCATTAAAGAGTAATTTTTCCTTCCTTTATTTCTCCTTTAATTTTAGAGTGTAATTAAAGCATCACATTTACCTTTGTAGATGCCTCTAGGACTTCAGATTGTCCTTTTACCTCCACTTTGCTTCTGTTAATTGTGTATTGCCCATCAATACAAGATTTCAAAAATACATGCATTGGAACATGGTCTTTAATAACATAGTTGTAAAGCTATACTCCAAAAATAGCATTATCTGCTACTTAAACAAATGTGCATTCCACCTTCACAGGAACCATTGTTAAGTTTGAGATACTAATCCAAAAGATGACAAATAAAAACACCAAGGCTCATAGTGCCTCATTTCCCTTAAACACGTATTTGATACTTAGTACATAACTTAGTCCCTCTTCATCTGTATTTCTTTAAGATTCAGACTCTTATTATCCCTTAGAAGTCAAAAGGAAAAAAAAAAAAAAAACAGAAAAAAATCTGATGATGAGATCATCATCTACCCTTATGATTACTTAAATCTAAGACTTTTCTTTCACATATTCATATCCTTTCACATATTACATATCCTTTCACAGAAACATTGCTGTGACAGTGCATAACAGTGCAGCACCTAAGGAGTTAAATCAGACCTGTCTTCCATTTGATAGTTTTCGTTTTTACCATAAATATAGAAAACCCATCATCAAATGGCAATAACCTACAATGCAATAACACACCAGACCTTAATGTAAAGTTTAAATCCATTTCTTTGCCTTAGCTGTTTGCTTAAGTGAATTTGACCTTCCCTCCCTTCTGTCTGAAAACTTCCTGTTACTTATGTCATTACAGAGGGTAGCATCCATACAGCTCTTTTCTGGTCTTTATATCATGGGGAAAAAAAAAGAAAGGTAAAAAAAGATGAAAATAATAATAATAATAAAAATTTCTTCAGTTCTCTTTTCCTCAGTTCTGGTGTGCTCTTGCAAAGCATGTTAGACCGTTTTCTTAGGAGATTATTTCTTACACACATATGCACACACACACACAAAAATCAGATTTATTTGGCTCTGCCACATTAAGCATTAAAAAGAAAATCTATCCTCCTCTAATCTGAAACCAGTGTTAAACTATAAATCCAGTTCACCCTTCTCTCGACTGAGAAAATAAAATCCAAATACAGTAGCATCCAAATAATTATCAGGAGTCTGGCTGTGCCGGTAGGGTGCAATGTACAAGATTCAATTTTAACTAGAGATTACAGCCTGGCAACCTTGTAGCCCTGAATGTCAAACAGCCATGTCACCTTCTCCCATCAGGGAGCGTGTCAGGACTCGCGGAGGCAGGGTGACTTTCCAGCAGACGTAATGCATCTTGTATTCTAAAGAGTCGAGGGAAAAAAAAATGCCAGGCATTCTTCAGACCACTCTTCTCCTTCCTTTTTCCCAAAGCAGTTTCCACCACTGCCAGCCCTTGCCTCCCTTCCTGCAGACCACTCAATGGAAACATGCCTGTCTCCTGGCTGGGTGTGATGAACAAACTCTCCTGGTGGGCTTTTTACTGTGCCTGCATCTTGTGTATCCATTTCCCTTGCACTTGAGTAGTAAAATGGGAAAGCAGTTAAGCTCTGACTTTACATTAAAGTAGTTTTAGGCTCCTGTCCAACTGTTTTAAATCTAATGGATTTGCCATTTGTGTGTGCACATATATGTGTGCATGAATGTAGTCCGTGAGTAATAACTTCATGTGAGTGATAGTCATTTCCTCCTGATGGCAGATTTCTTACGCAAAATGGAAGGAGCAAGTCCACCAAAATGAAGTTGTGCTGGATTAGGTTATTGGCATGGTGGTGAATGGGAACGGAAGGAAAAAGAAGGGAAGGGAAGGGAAGGGAAAGAAAGGAAAAGAAAAGAAGAGAAAAGAAGAGAAAAGAAGAGAAAAGAAGAGAAAAGAAGAGAAAAGAAGAGAAAAGAAGAGAAAAGAAGAGAAAAGAAGAGAAAAGAAGAGAAAAGAAGAGAAAAGAAGAGAAAAGAAGAGAAAAGAAGAGAAAAGAAGAGAAAAGAAGAGAAAAGAAGAGAAAAGAAGAGAAAAGAAGAGAAAAGAAGAGAAAAGAAGAGAAAAGAAGAGAAAAGAAGAGAAAAGAAGAGAAAAGAAGAGAAAAGAAGAGAAAAGAAGAGAAAAGAAGAGAAAAGAAGAGAAAAGAAGAGAAAAGAAGAGAAAAGAAGAGAAAAGAAGAGAAAAGAAGAGAAAAGAAGAGAAAAGAAGAGAAAAGAAGAGAAAAGAAGAGAAAAGAAGAGAAAAGAAGAGAAAAGAAGAGAAAAGAAGAGAAAAGAAGAGAAAAGAAGAGAAAAGAAGAGAAAAGAAGAGAAAAGAAGAGAAAAGAAGAGAAAAGAAGAGAAAAGAAAAGAAAAGAGAAACGGAAAGAAAAGAAAAGAAAAGAATGAAGAGGCTAGAGCTTCTGGGTAAAGATTTTTTTTTTTTCCCATCCACAATGCTAAGCTTGATTGGAAGAAGCTAATTGTTTTACATCTGAAGATATTGCTCTTCCAAGAGCTAGTTCACTGTATGCAACTGTTTAAGACATTTGAATATGCTTTCTGTGTGCACGGTTCTCTGCTTCAGTGTCCTCCCCTGGCTGCCTTTTCTGAGTCTCATTCTTTAATGCAAAGGACATTTACAATGAAAATGGGATCTCAGCTTCTTAACAGTTCATCTGCTCCTGCTGCTCATTTCCCACCTGAAGTCACAATCCTCCACTTGTGACCTCACAGCAGGTTGCCGGGGTGAGAGGATTATGATGTTGCAAATACAGGCTTATAACTTCAGGAAGGGAATAAGCAGCCGGAGCAGATGGACTCCTCGGAAATGAAGATCCTGTCTTCATGCAAATACTGGTGAATGATAAAAGGACGAGAGGTAAAAGCGGCAGAAATTGCATGAGTAAGGTTGTTTCTAAATACGGAGTGTGGCTATTGGTTGTGCTGTGGCGGGTCTGGCACAAGGTTAATAGGACAGACCCCTGCATCCCACGGTGGTGCAGGGAAGCGCCCAGTGCTTGCACAAATTTAGAGTAATCTTCAGATAGCTCTGACACATCCGCTTGTGCTGCCAGTGTCTGTCTGCTATTTTGGGTGACACTAGATTTAAATCAGGATGGTCTATTGCAAGTGGAATAGCACAAGTCTTTATAGCTTGAAATAAGAACCAATTACTGCAATCAGGAACTGTAACTAACTCGCATAGTTGGTGGCTCAGGCGCGTGGAGGGATGCTTAGCAGAGAGTGACGTGAGCAGTTAGGCACACGATGCCGCAGAGCTGGGAGCAACTTCCTAATGACTGCACAGACCTTTGGGGGAAGCAGTTTCCTCAGACATGTCTCGGTGCAGCAGGGGAGGGCGATGCAGAGGCATCCGCTCTGCTGGATGCAGGTGCCTCTTAGGTGATGCCCTAGAAGGGGCCTTAGCCCGATGCCAAACCTGAGCTTCCCTCGGCTGTCCCTAGAGGTACAGACAGCTCTGGTGGTAAGTTTTGTGCGCTCTGTGCTGTACACCTGTGTGGGCATGTCTATAGGCACACCTTTCACTTCATCGTTATGCCTTTGAGCGGCATGAAATGTCATTTTTCTAAATAACCAGTCAGCATACCCAGAACATCCTTTAACCCCACTCTGATTGGAAAAATGGTCACCAGAAACTTGAATCCTCCCCAGCTTTTTTCAGCAAACACTGCTGTGGAATGTTTGAACACTGTTACTGACACAATGTATGAGCAACCTCTGACTTTTGAATACCCAACTATCGGGATTTCTGTGAAGACCATGGGCATCTCTGCAGTCGGACTGGATGCACCACAGATTTCTCCTTTGCCTCAGCGACCCAACTTGCTCTGCTGCACATCCCACACAGCCTCTCTTTGAGAGGTGCCACAGCTCAGCACCACCGTAGTGCAAGTTCTGCAAATGCAAAAGTCGCAAACACTGTGCTCCACAGCCACTCAAGATAACCGTGAAAGCAAAGGGAATTGAAACCCATTTTTGGACAGCTACCATCTCTCCTTCGCTTTTCCTCATCCTCTACTACTTTTATTCCTTTGATCTAAAATGTGTAACCTTCACTGACAAAGCAAAACTAGTAGTGAAACTTGATTCATTTTATGTGTTATGTGTTCAATCTTCTTTCTCTGAGTTTCTTTTTTTATTTTTGGAAAATACTATGCGAGTTCACCCTTTTGCACCACAGATTTCTCCTTTGCCTCAGCGACCCAACTTGCTCTGCTGCACATCCCACACAGCCTCTCTTTGGAAAATACTATGCGAGTTCACCCTTTTGCCTGAGGCATTTGAGCAACTGGTATTATTGGAACAATTTTGTGGGTCCTAAAATGGATCATGGGAAGGATTGCCCCAATTTAAAGAAATAACTGAAAACCAAGTGCAATGCTTTGAATAGGCACTGCTCAGCATCTGTAAAAATTAGTCTCCAAATGTCTATCTTTCATCACCCTGTGAGTCAGCTGTTTGGATGGGGATCCAGTTCTGAGAGGGAGCCAGACTGCTCGTCTGGTTACTGAGCCGCAAGATCACACTTCTCTGCCTGTGGCATACAAACATAGCATCAATTTAATGTCTTTTAGTGTGCAATTTTAGTTGCACACTAAATGCAACTACTATGAGAAAAAAAAAAATCCAAGAACATCACTGGGAGTAGAGATGTCAAAAGCTTTGGACAAAACTTCAAGACAGGCATAGCTTTCACTATTGAAGTTGTATGATGTGTCAGTATATATGACACTGTCATTGGATACATCAAAGAGTGCGTTAGAAACATGCTAGCTACAAAAGGAAACACTGGTTGTGCATCCCTGAAAAGCGATGGCATTGACACAGAAGAGCTTGTCAGAGATAGCAAAGGGAAATGCCAGCAACATTTTTGCAAATATAATGATCCCATCAGCACATTGGAAAGACGAGCAATAAAAATGATCAAGGTAGTGCTGATCACATCGCTTAATGTAGATAACATTTGCTGTGGATTTAACCTCTTTTATTCCCTACAAATCATTTGCAAACTGGTACTGATTACTATGGAACCGTCATTATTCATTGAGCTTATGACCAGGAAGGTCCGTTAGATCAACCGAGTCTGACCTTAGAGGAGTTATGGGTTATTATAACAGTGTCTAGTAGCCTTGTCCAAGTTCGGAGCCCTGTCGGTCCCCTTCTATATGGACAAATAGTTGCTATGCCAGTGAATTTATAACCAAACTGAGTAAAATGCAGGAGATGAAATAGAGACACAGTGATTTAAACCAAGGTCAGAGTACATCAGTAGTAGAGTCCAACCAAGAATCTGTTTTCTGACTCAAAGGCTCGTATGTCTGACCCGCACTCTATCACCTCTTTAAGTTTCTCCATTATCTGCAAGTACTCATCAGTGAATCCCAGCATAATTATTTTATTCCTTATTTGAGGGATATTTAATAGTTGCACATAAAAAAAAAATACTAGATTAATAAAAACAGATTTTAAAAGTGTATGTGTTCTGGTAGATGCTTTGAAGCAAAGGAGCAGAACTCTTTCCAAATATATATTTCTGCTTTCTAGAATCTAGCTTTCAAATTTCAGAACAATTTGAAAAGGGATTTTTTTTTTCATGAGAGATGTCTCTTTGAAAAGCAAAGATTGCTTTTTCAGTCATTTTCTTAAACGAATCGTGCTTCCCACTGGTTCTGGAACCAGTTATATATCAAATGACATTTTTTTTTTTTTAAGATTTTGAATTCCCACAAAATAATCATGAAGTAATTTGGGCAATCTTAGTACAGGTGTACCTATAGCTAATTAATACTTACTTATTCCTCAGTTACCAAAGAGATATTTTGAAACATTCATTTTAAAACATTTCAATATTTTGAAACATTATTTTTTTAAAAAGTCTATCTGTGCAGTCAAACTGTTCTTATAATGTGACGGGGAAAAAAAAGAATAATAATAATAAAAAGATATTTATGATGTTTCTCAAAGGTGTCTAAAGTTCACAAATAATGGACTATGCCTCCATTAAATCACCACTAAGTGATGTCAGTGGAACTTAATAAAAGAAGTAGAGTTTCATCAAAAGACGTTGACCAAAAAGTTTGCTAGAATGAAGATAGATTAGATGTTTTTAATATCAGGAGTTTGTTAATGGCAAAGGAAGGAGCCTTAACGGGAATAAAGAGCAGACAAGCAGACGATGAATAACTGTTTATAGCAAATAAATGTAGGG
This sequence comes from Crypturellus undulatus, assembly GCA_013389825.1. NCBI lineage: Eukaryota > Metazoa > Chordata > Aves > Tinamiformes > Tinamidae > Crypturellus > Crypturellus undulatus. The sequence continues at coordinate 10,779 of VWPW01030130.1, read as the reverse complement.
TTACATGAAAGGTAAAAAGTTTTCTTAGTTTCAGGAAAACTAAAACAAATATATGCAAATAACTAACTTCATATTCTAACAAGTTTTAATTCAATGTGCTACTTCATGCTTCAAGGTATATATCAGAGATATGTTCTCCAGGGTCAGGAAGCCTTTTCAGCTGTAACATGATATTCAAAATCTTTCCAATAGGCCAGAAAATATCAGTGTACTCTCTTGTGGAGAGAAACTGGTCTGATGCCTTCATCTATAGCTATAACAATATGTATATCTCACACTGTTAACTGTATGACTAGTTTGTACTGTGCTAAGGCAAATCAGGACTTCCTTGCTTAAAATAAATAAATAAATAGAAACTAAATGATCCATTTTCTAAGTGAGGCAATATGTTTATCTCTTCTGTACTGGGTCATTCCAATTAGGACCCTACTAGCACAAAACTGCCTATTAAATAATGCAGAATTCAGGCAGTTAGTGAATCTGAATCGTCTGAGTCTAAATTTAAAAGATCTATCTGAAGGAAATAACCTCCAGTACTACTACTATAATTATATATGTATTTATTTTCCTTCATACTCATTGCTGCTCCATTGGAAAAGACACACAAATCTTATCAACTGTGTACCATGACCAAAATGCATAGAGGGCTATAAAAAGATACATATATGTTCAGATCTGGGTTGCTTTTTCAACTGTCCCCACACATGAGCAGGACCAGAAAACACATCTAAGCCCTAGAGGGGCTGAGATGATTGATTATAACCCCTGCACACTCTGCAATGCAATTTCTTATATTCTTATAAAGCTAATGCCTGTGTAATTTCTGGGAAGCCGACACTTATCTGCAGCTAGGCACAACCCACCCATAGCTGCTGCAGGGTGCTGACCCTTCCCAAGGAAAATATATTGGGGAAGGAGATGGGTCTCCTGGCACCTGGAGGTCCCTTGGACTTCACGTGGTGCAACCCAAAGGGAGCAGCATTGGTCAGCAGATGAATACATTGCCCCATTTCCACAGAGACGGGAGAAGGGTGGTGGTTAAGATTAGTAAAAAGACACTTCAGGGTGTTGAATTCTCATATAAATCACTTATAAATTGCCAGCTACCCTAAATTTATTCTGTCCCTCCCTCCAAGCTCTATTATAGTACCATAGGACAAAATGACTAATGAGCAATGAAGTGTTACTCATGATGTATTTTAGTATCCTAGACTCCTAGATTTGCATTTAAAGCAGCATTAAGTCTTTTTTCTCTTCCTTGTTTTTCTTCTTCTTCTGTTTTTTTTTCAAAGACCCCGACAAAGAACCTGGCAAAAAGATTTCCAGACTGGTTGAACCTTCACTTTCACAGGGATTATATTGAAGCGATCAGTCTGTGCTATTTTCAAACAATAGTTTGTACATACGAAATAGACTTTTTGATGTGGACATCTCTATCAAACAGGGATTGGATTAAAACAACCTTTTTTGGCTCATTGAATGAAGTAGAAATTCTACTACTGGTACCTGTGGAGACTAGCTACTTGGAAATGATGCAGAGAGGAGAATGAGCCAAACTATTATATATTCATATAATCTAGATTCAGTTTAAAATAAGTCTGCTGAGCTGTCCCTGGCATGATATAAACACATGGAAAGAAAACTGAAAAATGCATGTAGAAAAATTTCTAAGACTTGGGGTTTGTAGCAATCTCTGGTAGATATTGGTTTATTTTTCTACAATACTGCTCTTTTTTGGCACCAGACTGACTTGCCTTTCGTGTTTCTTATGTCATTAATAATATGCTGTATTGCTTACTCACTCAGGCTCCTCAGACTCTTCCCAGGGTGCCTTTTCAAGACCAGAGTCTGAAGAGATATCTAAGTTTACCACCTATATGCTGTCAAACTCAATGGTATTGAAACTGTTTTCTCAATAGGCATTAGCTTCTTCTCTGGATCAAGATGGATAACACTCAAATTCTGCTATTTTCTTTCTGTTATTTCCCAAAACATGACTTCATTCTTTTTTCTATGCCCAGCTGAAAATACTGACCCATATTTATCCTCTTCCCATAGAGCTATTAGGCAAGACCCTCTGCCCAGTAACCCCATTAATGGCGAAAATTTGTCCTTTTTCATTTCCCATTTTTTCATCTTCAGGGACAGTTTCCAAGGCTGGCAATATCTTTACAGTTAGTAAGAAAAGCAAGTTCACTGCCATAAAGTTTGAATTCTTGACTCTGGGACATATAGTTTCCCTCAAAATAGTTTTAAAGCAAAAATACCATTCCAGTACCAGTTGTGACTACTGAAGTGCACTTCAGGAAGTGCTAGCATAGAATCAATCATGGTGGGAGAGACATGGAGTCTGAATTGAAGTACTTTGATTTTCCAGCTGTAAAATATGGAGAAGAGTCCTTTTCTCCATACCTTCGCTCTTGCCTTCCCAACACTGGGGAAGACTTCAGTCTTGAAGAACATCAATGCAGACGAACAGATTTCATCTTGTCGTCTGCTACAGTTGATACATCAGCCTATTTCTACCTGGCCTAGATTCAATCTCTTTTTCTTAGCGCGGTAGAAAATGGAGCCAGATGACAATGATGAAACTATCCATACATTTACTTCATTCAAAGTTGCAAGCTGCACTGAAGAACATACATATTTCTTTGTACTCTGAGATATAATAATGTAAGTAGGAAAAGAACATAATGGTGTATGGCAGTGTAATGCTGCTCAGGCGCTACACAATCTAGGTAATCTTCTTGTGTCTGCAAGAGAAGATAAATGAAGGATCCTCTTCATCATTACTGTACTGGGAGATCCTGTTTGAGCAAAAAGACAGTGAATCAGCCTCAGATATTTCTCCCTCCTTGATGACTGCATTCCCTTGATTCCAAATCTAGCTGAACTTTACCTGGCATTGACATACAGTGTGAGGAGATATTTTGTGCTGCCCTAAAGCTACCTTCCCACCTCCCTTTGAGGGCTGCAACACAAACAAGGCTCCAGGCAGCTGCCTTCAGCCTCAGAGATGAGACACAAGATGGACTGCATATTTAGCATTTAAAAAACAAAGGCTATGGTTACCTCTTAAACAATAAAACAACTGATGACCAATAGTGAGCAACCATTGCTTAGCCACAACACAGCGACCTTGAGGAATTTATGAGCAGCAGAAAGGCTCACCTCTTGACTGGAAGCTGGAAGCTTGGCTGTTTCTTTGAGTTGCAGGCTCTGACCGGTAATGTCCTGTGCAAATGAATTTAGAGATTTTCTCGGCTTGTATTCATATTCTACAAAAGGGAAATATCCTCCAATTGCACCTACTTGGAGCTGAATTATCGACTTCAGCTTTGAAGTGCAAATGAGCTGAATGAAAACACACTCAGACTGCAACATAGGAGCTATTCCTACTAGCTGATTTATGGTGCATTAACTGTCTAGTAAGGAAAGCCTTCTATTGCTATGGATTTGTAATCCCCCAGTCCAATTATCCTGAAGATGAAGGCAAAATGCCATCCACTGTATGAGGCGATCAATAGTGGTCATTTCTTAAAATTCTTTACTTCTTCTTCTTTTCAGCAGTCCAGGTTACCGAATCTTCCATAAATTGCTCTTTCATGGTTTATCAGCCCTGCTGTTTCTAAAAGCCAGACTTATGGACTACAATTACAAAAATAAACTGCTATAAACAACCTTTCAGTAGGCTAAAACTATCAGTATTTATGGTGAATGCAAACTCCTTTAGAAATTTCTAATCACCATAATCCGTCAATATAAAAATAATCCCCGACTAAAATATACCAGAAAGGGAAAATAAAGAGGACTTTCAAATGAGCACAAAGGAGAAAAAGGCACAAACCTAATTATTAAAGCCCCATACTTTTTATGACTTAAAAATAAATAAATAAATACTCCAAATCGCACCGTACGAAAAATTTAACCCCTCAATTCTCCTGTTAGTTTGCGCTAAGTCGTCATGTAAGAGCTTTCCCAAACACCTCTGAAAAAACAGAGGTGCCCTCTTAATCTTCAAAGCATCACATCCTTGTTAGGTCTTGCATCATCAGCCTCCTACTTTTCTCTGTGGAAAACGTTCTTCTCATTTCAACCAGTTCCTTGCACACTATTCACTTCTTTGGACACTTCTCAAAATTACTGACATGAATGTCTTCATTTTATTTGAAAAACGCCATATAGGTTAAAGAAATACTGTATATAGTGTATTTGCGTAGTAAATTTATTTGTCCTATCCATGTTTCTGTGATTCTAGCTATTTACACATGATAAAGAAAGGTTTTCCCTCATTTTTAGAAGTATGTAAATAGAGATACAACAAGAGGTGTTCATGTTATCAAATGTAAATACTTATAAGGTGAATATCATCATCTCAGGAAGTAACCCTCAGCATTTATAACAAAGAGAGATCTAGCTAATAGTCTTGGTGTCCAGGTTAAAATCCACCTCATTCTAGAGTAAATCTCAAAAATAGGTCAATTGCTTTGCCCCAAAGATTACTATTTGAATCCATTAAGTACAAAAGTAATCAGAAAATGACCCTGCACATGCCTAAAGGGAGGTAATCCCAATCCTACCATCAGAAGGAAGATAGCTGCAACTAAAGCGTCATAATGAGCACATACTTTTTTTTTTTTTTTTTTTTTTCTCTGAATTAATAGCATTATCTTGACTGGGTAATGAGCTACCAAAGTGGTCTTAATCTCTGGAAGATTTCTCTTTCAAATCAAATCTTTTGATTCCTTAAATCCTTATGATTTGAGAACATAAAATGGTCAAGGGTTTCATTATTATAGTACAAATGGATAAAAATACTGTGGTAGATAGCAACAGAAGTATTTTACATGACATCAGGTGACAAGAATAACATAAGTTATTCTGATCTTTTTCAGAAACATAAATGATCTGTAATGGCAGAGATTAGATAAATCAGTGCCCTATTCTACATGAAATTTTGTTAGTCTTAGACTTTTATGAGGTTCATCCAAAATGAAACAGATTATGAGGCAAGGAGGATGCACTGGATGACTGAATACCTTTTCCATTCATCAGCTTTTTCTGTTATTTTGTTATGATAGATAAATCAAAGTACATTCCTCACTCTCATTGCTGTATGATGGAAGTGACTTATACCTAATGTATTTTACTCACATAATTACTTTACAAAGTAAGAGAGAATATACTTTAAAGATGAAAAGATATGTCTCAGAATAACAGTAGTTATGTATCCAAGGTCATCCAGGAAATCCGGACATGCTCCTGGCATCAGACTCTATTGTCCTGACCCCACTTTCAGATTCCTCCTCGTTGGGGCTGCCTTCAAACTTAAAGAGTTACCAGAGAATCTCAGGGATATGTGAAATTCAATTTTTTATAAGTGGTTTTTGTGTTACCTTGGGAAATATACCTTTCTGTTTGGGATCAGTCCAAAACAAATTATGTTGGTACAATGGAAACATGGCTACCCCATTTCCTGGAGAATTTTTATCTACACTACTCTATAAAGCTTTTTCCTAACTTCAAAGTTCAGATGTTACTTTGTAAAGGCAGAATTAATTTTCTTGATTGCTAATCCATCACCACTAAGTATGATGCATATGGTATCAAACACAGGTATTTCTGCTATCATTAATTGTGGCACATTGTCACAACCGATAAGGAAATGCAATATGAGAACAAGAAAACAGTCGCTGGATTTGGCAGCTTACCCTTGTTTTTCTAGTCACCATGGCAGGTACCAACCGAAACCCTTAACTCAGGAGGGTGACTGTGTGAATAAACGAGGAATAGAAACTCAGGACTTGGAGAACATCAATCATTCAGCTGTGTTGTCTCACACTCAGTTTGCGGTGCTGTTGTTCAGTGAAAGATAAAGACGGATAGGTCTGAAGCGGAGTGGGGAGAAAAGTTCTCTAAAATATCCTAATGCTCATGAGCAAAGGCGTAACTTTTGGCCCTGAGGATTTTGCTGGAGGAAAGAAGAGCTAGTGGTATAGAGGACAAGGAAAGGAAATTAACATGTGCTTGATAAAAGAGAAATCAAATAAGGAGCTGTGATTTAAATGGCACATAAAGTGCAGCTGGAATGATAAGTATCAGAGGAGAGACAGGAAAGGAAATTAACAAAACATAAGTTAGCAGGGTAGAAAATATTTGGGTCCCAGCCCAACAGCAGGTAAAAATACCAGGTCAAGGATGAAGAGAGTGAGCTGCTTTCCTTTTTTTTCTCTAGAAAGAAAATCCTAATATAAATTCTGGGCTTTGGGGGTAAAAATGATTTTCTGTTTTCATGTGCTTTGTGGAACGAGGACAGAATAACTGAAATAGCTGTGAATTACAGATTAAATCATTTTATTATTAAGTAATTTTTTAAAAAAGTCAGTGGATATGATAGATACTTTTAAGATTGTATAGTTTTTTTACAGACTATCCCTGTAATGTGCCAACCTTATATAAAGCAGCCAGCAGAGATATAAGTGCTTTGGTAGGTGAATTCTATATTTCAAAACTAGCAGAAGCTACTATGATTATCTTTGCTGACCCCCTGTGCACAGCAGATCTAGAACAGCCTAATCATTTCTGAATCAGATGAATAAATATGTTTAAAACTTTCTGAGCAGTGCTGCAGCCTGTATTGCACCATAAGGATATTCTCATAATTCATTCAGGTCTTTCAAAATCATATTGGAGTCTTCTTTATCCCATATTCTAACCTATAGACTGGGAAAGCAAAAGGGAATTTGAAACCACCCTAACTGCTTTCCCACATTCCCGAACCAAGGTTCAGCCTTGTGTCACTTGATGACAGAACTCCGTTTCATATCGGTTTTGCATTGCAATGATATTTTCAGCTAAGGAAAACTTAATCTCAGGAAACAGCCTCTAGTTAGATTACTTCTCTCTTGTATTTGCTGGCTGACAGGCCTCCAAAGGACACAGTGATACAGAGCTGAGCCAAGGGATCCCTTTGGGATTGGCCTGACTCTCCCAGGTCACTGTCGATTCAGATCTTTTTCTCTATTTCCTCCCCGCTANACAGGAAGAGATTTCAGCAAAATGCCTGTTTCCATTCCACACTGTACCATGTTCTGCAATCTTGCTTCTCTCGGTTTCCTGTATTGAAGGGGCAAATTGCAGGTGTCTGCACTGGTGACTTCAGGAGTGTATTTCCCACTCTCCCCATAGCACCTCTGTTTCTTATTTCTCTGTTGGTTAATGCTAACCTATTTTGCTATCACAAATCATTCATGCTCATCCTTCTGTAACTTTATGAATCTTCAGTTGCTTCATATATCTTCATTTAAGTGAGCTAAAAATAGCTGTGCTCGGATCAGGATTTAAAATAGATGCTGTAACAGTGTTTAGGGTTGTAATAATAATAGAACAACCATCACAATAGCAATAAACAATGATAATACTAATAAGCATTAACTATGCTTTTCATTATGTAAACTACACTAAATATATATTGAATGATATCGCAAAAGAATAATATACACGTTTCTGTGGTATATTAATTCAAACATATGTATACCTATATGCATTTTTATGTATAATGTATGTAAATATATACGTATATGTCCATATATACAAACACATACACACACATATATATGTATGTATACATATATGTACACACACACACCATTTAAGTTAGTTAGATCTGTTCTGCAGAAAGAAAACACACATTTAATTACCTCCACTTTTACCTGTGCTACCTTGTAAAACACACTTTTATTTGGAGATCTCTTGCATACATTTGCAAGTAGATAAGTATCTTTAGCGCCTTAAGTTAAGCCAGAAACTATCATCTAGTGTGTTCTGTTTCTTATAATTCTTCTCTGCTGAAGATTTCGCCACTGCAAACACCACTTCAATATGTGATTCAGGAAGGAGAACGATATTCATCAGACATGGAACTGGAATTGCAAGTTCGATTTTATGATTGATAAGGTAACTGAAGGTAACTCAGGAAGCCCCAGTAAAAAGTATGTTTGTTTTAGCACAGTGTTTTGCCTAATCTTAGGGCTAAGAGATGACCACACAGAAGGAGCAGGAGCAGGAAAACAGCCGTCCTATGCTGGCAAATTAGTGTTGCCATATGTGGCATGATGTGACAAGGGAAGTACCCTTATATCATGAGAGCTGCAGTGTTTTTAAATTAAAAAACTTATTTCCCTGGAGGTTGCAGTGTTTTTAACCAAAGCAAATCGAATAGCTGTGAAGGGCTCAAAAATGATCATCTTGTCATAAGACAGAGAAACTTTTTGTGGGATGAAACCTCCAGAAACAAATTGAGGATCTGTTCCGTTTCAGAAAAGAGAATCTTTTCATGGACTTTTGCTGGTTTGGATACAGCTAGCGAGAAAGAAATAATTTAGCCACATGAATATGCTGGGGAAATTCAGAGGGAAGGAGCCTCTCTGGCACATGGCCATGGGCTCTAGAGGTAACCCCTCCTCCCTGACCCTCATGAAAAGATGGATAGGAAGGATCATGAGAGGCCAAGGCCACAATTTTAGAATTAGACTCTGTAAAACAGCCCGTCAACCAGCCTCATGTATCATGTACGTGAGGCAGTTAAAACAATGCAGATATATGCACCAAAACAGTTTTTGTGTAAATTCAATGTTATTACAGTATACAAAAAAAAAAAAGTAATATAGAGCAAAGTGCCATTTATAATGCCTACTAATTAAAGTGGGAAATTACCAAACATGAGTTCACTTACCACTTCATTTACCATGTTACTTTATAGATCTGGTAACCTTTATATTCAATAATAAAATCCGTGACTAATTCCTAAAATAAACTCTAAAAACATAGCAATTCTTTCCTGAAATCTAGTGTATCCCACAGAAAAGAGCTAAAAGAAACAGTTTCCAAATGATTTTAGAACATGTTAAATCCTGTGGGTCTGATCCACAGTTTGTGTAACATCACATATATCTTAAGATTTCAAATGAATTAATACTACTAGGGATTTGGCTTTAGTATTTTTTTTTCTCCCAAATTCTTTTTTTTTCTTTTTTCTTTTTTTTTCTACTTCAAAACAAACATATTAAATCTCTCAGAAAATTCCTTGCGCAGTAGAATATTAAAGTATTAAAATGGAGGGCTTCTAGTGTTTTCTTATATGCTGTAGGAGAGCGAGGGCTTGTACAAAGTTCTTTCCAATTCCATACAAGAACATGCTGGGTCACTGTTAAAGGCGGGAAGGGGAAGAAAAGAGGCTTTATAACTCTCCTTCCTCTCCCAAGTGACTGTCACTTCCCTGTTTTACAGTGGAAAATATGAGGAAGAAGCTTCTACTAGGCATTAAACGCAGTTGAAGAGGAAGGGGGAATATTTTGTTTCTGTCCAGGCTGCTATGTCACTTCTCTCATCTCTGCAGTGGTCAAAGAAGTCAGCCCCACTCTCTCTGGGGCTTCTTATCAGAAACCATCCTTCTTTTCCAGCAACACACCTCACGTATTGGAAATATAATCCCTGTGTTTGGCATACAGTAGAAGGCACAGAGAAAATGACAAAATAAGACAAATTGTAAACAAATGTGACAAGCTGAATAGAAAATGAGAAAACCAGGTGCAGAGCTAGCATGGTCTTGCATGGAATATTACTTGGAGCAGAGNGTCACTTCCCTGTTTTACAGTGGAAAATATGAGGAAGAAGCTTCTACTAGGCATTAAACGCAGTTGAAGAGGAAGGGGGAATATTTTGTTTCTGTCCAGGCTGCTATGTCACTTCTCTCATCTCTGCAGTGGTCAAAGAAGTCAGCCCCACTCTCTCTGGGGCTTCTTATCAGAAACCATCCTTCTTTTCCAGCAACACACCTCACGTATTGGAAATATAATCCCTGTGTTTGGCATACAGTAGAAGGCACAGAGAAAATGACAAAATAAGACAAATTGTAAACAAATGTGACAAGCTGAATAGAAAATGAGAAAACCAGGTGCAGAGCTAGCATGGTCTTGCATGGAATATTACTTGGAGCAGAGCTGAAAAAATGCCTGACCTTCTTCTTTTCCATTCTCTGTTCCTGAGAACTGTCTACCTCCCTTGTCAGCTAAGGCTGTGTCCAGTCATTTGGCCATTTTTATGTTATATAGACTTGGTTTATCCTGGAGAAGAGCAGGTGTGTGCTGCACAAACATCACCATGGCTGAATGGCTGAGCCAAAAAAAAAAAAAGAAAAAACTCTTC
>VWPW01030129.1:2525-20454 GCA_013389825.1 Crypturellus undulatus | reverse complement strand
CTCTGTCTGTCATGGATTAAAGACTTAATTTACAAAATGTACTAAGAAACAAAGGGCTTGCTTGAAGGCTATACTCAGGAGTTATTTTTCTTTAAAAAATAATGCTGCTAAATGTATAGTTCAGTCTCAGGTTCTTTATCAATCTTCATAGGTCTTTTTCCATAACACAGTTATATTGTGGATCTTTGATGGAGTTTCAGGATATTTTGCTTCTATTCCTATTGTAGGAAGATGGGACATACAATAGTTCCAACTGACAAATGGCATAATGGTGTAATGAAAGATGTGTTCCACTAGCATGTAGCACAGTAAATATTAGTTGCTTTGTGTGTTTTCCCGCACAACATTCAATATGTAAGGACTATGTGTGAATATAGCTTACAGGAAGCAGTGGTCTGTCTTCAATTGTTGACTATATTTACAAAAAAGATTAATATGGCTCTAGGTATTCCTTGCACATGTAGTTTTTCAGTGTCTTTTTAGAACAAGGAGTCAGGGATATTAGTAAGAGTGATGCATTTCTGTGGGTTTCATTTTTACGCAGCTTTCATTAAATAGAAATGAGGAGTGTTCATAGAAATCTTCTGAGCCTTTCAGAAAGCTTTATGATAGAATGTGTGAACCATGAAATATAAAGAAGGTCATCAAATAGAAAAGACAGAGATTTCAGAACATTCAAAAGATTTTACAGAAAACAGGTTCTACTTGTGCTAAGATTCTTGTCTTTTCGGTATAATCACTTTAGGTTATGGTAATGTGCCTTTATTTGTAATGCTAATTGGGACCACTCGAGAATACTTTGAGGAAGAAAAATAATTTTAATATCTAAGAAATATTAAAAAATAGGAGGATGAAGCAGACTAGACATTGTGCCTAGGAAACAACCAACCTTAATTTCACTCAAGAGAAGCCTCTCCCTGTTTTTGCCTTTTTTGCTTAGTACTGTTTTCACGTGGTATCACAGCGTGATGTCTGGCTGAGCTTATACCTTGCTAAGAGAGCCTTAGAAGGTACCTAGGTTCTGTTGAAACTGTTTTGGAGTTGCTGCACTATGCTCTGAGGTCTGGAAGAACTGGCCCAGAAGGTAGTCACAGTGGCGGCAGGGTTTGTTGGGCAGGTTGTGCACATGCCCCCAGGCAAACCCGGAAGGTGTATGATGAATGTAACAAATAATCAGGCTCTTCTCTCATGAGTGTTACACAAGAATTGACTGTCAACTCATGGAGCAGCACTGGCCTGACCAACAGAAGGACTGGGTAAGTTAATAAGGATAGCAGTGATCACACAGTCTCTAGACACACTGACTCCCGAGCTGTCCCTTGGACTGCTCAGTTTTGCATCATCTCTAGTGTAAAAGAAGTCAATGGTTGCAAAGCCCATTCAGACCTCAAGGAAGTTTATAGAATCTCTGATCCCTCATGCAGTAAAGATCTCTCTTTTACTATCATCTCCCTCTTTCGTGTCATAGTCTTATATGCATAATTTGACTCTCAACAATAACTCATGTGACTGTCACATCCTTATAAATAATTATAACTTGAACATGAAAAGGATAAGGAGAGACAGAACAGTTAAAAAAATAGGAGTGAGGGAGTATTTGACTTCAGTGTGCAAATGACATAATTTCCAAAACATGAACAGGAATAGTTATCTTGCTTTTAAGATTCGTTCATTTATTTGAAAAATATATCCTTCAAAATTGAATTTGTGGTTTCAGGAGCTAAGTATAGAAAATCTCATCGGTGTTTGGTTAGGTTAAAACACAATAGGCATAATATTCAAGTATAAATGTTATTTTACCTAAGGCACAATAAGGAGATGAAAACCATTGGAAAGCAATGCATCCTATCAAGGTTACTCTGTGAAGACAGTTAAAGGACTCGTGGTTTGTGAAGTATAAAAACAAATGTATTTGAAATTTCACTCATTACTGTTCAAGTTGTCTTTTAAGTTTATGAAAAGCATTACTTTCCATTTTCTTTTCAGGTGCTTCATTCCAAATGCCTACGCTGCTCTCTTCACGGCTGCTCTGGTGCCACTCATGTGCTTGGTAGTGGTTTTTGTGGGCTTCGTTCATGCCTACCAGGTGACCCCGCAATGGAAAACCTACGATGATATTTTCAGAGGAAGAACTAATGCTGCAGGTATGAGGGAAAGGCTAACTCCAAGGAAACAAAGTTTTCAGAACTCTCCTGAAAGTTGTCTCCAATCCAGAATACCCAACAGAAACCACAGTTCAGTGAATACCTCAGCACATTTCAGATGAAGCATGCTGGTGGTCCCTTTGAAGTCTGTGAAAGTACCTCAGTGATTAAAGTTGTGCCTATGTTTAGCTGTGAAACCACAGTGAGGATATGTGATAACCTAAGAAATGAATATGACTGGTTGTCTAGCCTAGAAAGCAGAACAGCACTCGGAGCCAGGCCTGCCCGACGAGCCCTGCCACGATTTGGGTCTGTAGCAAGCGATGCTTGCTGCGACAGTGCTCGGGGCTGCCTGCGCACAGCCCTCGCAAAGAAGCGCATGGGCTTCCTCAGCCTGCACTGCCACAGGACCAGGATAACGTATTGCCACAAGCTGGGCCGTTCTGTGTGGCCCAGGTCCTGGACACAGTCCCTGGCCTTTTCCCTTGGGGTGTAGGTATGCTCAGAGACTGCCTGGTCAGAGAGAGTGCCGGCAAGCTGGAGGATTTGGAGTTAATGCTTCTGTTTTGAAATTTCCTAGTGCTACTTGTAAGCGAAACATACTTGAAAGGAAGAACTCTGTTTCATGCAAAACAGGAAGTGTTGGTCGGTCTGTTCTGTTAGAACAATTTCAAATACAATGATGTCCCCAAAATAAAGCTGCAGTCGTGCAGACCTCTGAAGCAGCCATAGCTGTCTGTGGAAAGCTTAGAATAATTCCTTTCATGGAGTCTGGAAAAGCAATTGTTTTTATATACAAGTGCAAGTATGTAGATTTTAGTGGGATTATACCTGTTTCTCCCCAACTGTGTGAAGCCAAATAGATTTTATAAACTTACTTTCAAATGAGTCTTGAATTTTTTCCCTAATTTTCATAGAGAAACATCATCTGAACTTAAAAGGAAATGTAGGTTAATACAGAATTCCTTTCGGTAGTCCAGTATGTGTTCAGATTTATAAAGAAAAGCTGTCTTTAGGATCATGTACTTAGATTTGCAGTGATAATTGCAGCATGTAGATGGGGACTTCTGTGTGTTTTACTTTGAACATTTGGGGTTTAGAAATATATTATTTTGGGGGAAAATGAAAATAAATACTATATATATATATATATATGATAAAGAAATTCTAATACTTTTTTTTTCTTTGAGTGTCAACTTGCATAAGAGCTGAGCAGAGTTTGGATAAGCTCTGATAAACAAATATGACCCTCAGGAGCATATGGGTTACTTATACTTTATTCTGTAATTTATTTCTGGGGAAGGAAAAGGGACTTTCTGAAATAATCATAAAGCTGGCTCCTTATTTAGTGTTGAATAATGTAGATTTTTTTTTATTAATAACTTATTTTTGCTGTCTACAAGGACAGAGATTCCATGTTCGTGTGCTGTAATGTAAAGCTTGCTTCTGAGTAGTTAAACCAAATACTACGTATTGGAACAATGTAAGTAAAAAAGTCAACATGGGAAATGGCAGCAAGTACTAGCAGTAGTTTTAGTACTGTGAAGTGTAACACGGTACCAAAGTGTTACACTTTGCTGACCCAGAGACATGAAATAGTAGGGATGAAACAAAAGTCTGCTTGAATTAACACAAGACTTTGGGGTTTTCTTTCAGTCCAGAAAATGGTGGGGAGAGAACGTTGAGGGGTGAGAAGGAATAAAAAAATAAATAAGAAGAGGTGTTTTCAGTAAGTCAGTAATGGCATTGCTTTCTTTAAAGAATAGGATGTTTTAATAGGACTACTCCGTTTCATTGCTGTCAGATGTGCGTTTTGTTACCGTAGGCCTTTTGCAAACAGAAATGAAAGTAGCTCGTGCAGTGAGTGGGTGCCTGGGGAGGCTCACAAGGTCTGTGGCTTTACAAGGGATTGCGGTGTCCTTAGGAGTGTGTTTACAGCACAAGCTCCGAGCTGTGGCACCTGTGCCATGCTGTGGGGTGCCAATGTCCCTCTGGGTGACTAACCACACTTGTGTACATGTAGCAGCTTGCTCTAGCTTCTCTCTGGGTCTCATGCCCATCTTGAGGAACTCTCTGTCTTGTCACCCACAACCAAGACTTTCTAGAGGGGGAAAAAAGCCTTCCCTGGTCCCCAGATGGAAGTTCTGTGCCCACACTTCCCCACCTTCAACATGGGCAGATAATGAGAAGGTGAAAGCAAATCTGTCTGCTGGGCATAAGTGATCCTCTCTAAAAAGAGGCTAAAATCCCAACTGAAAGAAACTGCAGACAATTATATTAATTACAGAGATCTGTAAACAGAGAAAAAATATTTTGAATATGCTTTCACATATGGTAGTGGACACCTGTTCTTTAAATTCCAGAGAGTAATACAGAGAGAGAAAGTAGAATATACAATTGTGAAATTATCATTTATACATAGATAATCATACAGATTATTTCCATATGACTGTTTGTAATAGTTGTAGTTATTCCCTTTCTGTGAATCTCTCCGAAGATGCTTGCAGTTGCTGCATGATACAAATGACTGGTTACTCAGTGTGAATTCTGCAATAATTCATACTTCATCATGAAAAGAATTGCACCTGAACAATGTGCTCTAGATGACCCTGGTTTGAGCAGGAGAGATGAATTAAAAGTGATCTGCAGAAGTCCCTTCCAGCCTCAACCATTTTGTGACTCTGTGATTCACTCAGTGTTGCAGTTTGAAAGCCATAGTGCTGGCGGGGGGAGGGGGGGAGGAGATATCAAATCAGATTCACAGTCTGTGGACTGTAGGTCCAATTGCCTTCTTAGGAGCGAATCGAGTTCCCAAATAGTATGATCAACTATAAACTCGACTCTGGCAATATCGGATTCACGAACAGTCTGAGGACCGTAGGTCCGATCGCCTTCCTAGGAGCGAATCGAGTTCCTTCACTCCATCCTCCGCTACTCCCCTTTGCAGCTGCAAGGAGGGCAGATTGTGTTGCCCAGGGAACTGTGGAGGAGCAGAGTCCATGCATACCAGTCATCCTGGAAGGGGCAACTGTGTATCACCCCAAGCAAACTTCTGTAATGCCAAAACTGCTGCTAGGCCCTAGTTTTTCTCTAAGTTTCCCCTTTTCCAGGCCATTCTTCCACAGTCAGTAAGAAAGAATTGTTTTCAATAAAAAACAGAGTCAAGTTACTGGCTTGTATATATTACCGTATAACCAAAAAAGTAATGTTTTTTTTTTGTTTTTTTTTTTTTCAGATTTAAAAGAAAATATTTGTTTTTTAAGTTCTACAGATCATTTCCTAGCTTGCAGGAAAACCTTGAGTAATGCCACTTAAGCTTATTTGGTTAATGTCCTGAAATTCTAAATTTGTGAGCTCTACTTGAGGAAAGTCATTTTAACAGGAGTTTAACATGAATAGAAACAGTAGGGTTTATCCTCAGATATAGAATATGCTGTTATTTTCAAAGAAATTGGATACATAGGTGGCTAAGCTAAAAAAAGTCAAAATATTGTTTTGTTGCTGAAAGATTCTGAAACTTACTGTGCAAAGCAGCTGTCTTGAACGCCTGCTTGCACAGCAACCAGGAAACATGCTGTCTTGCACAGTGAGAACAGTTTCCTGGATCTGAGTAGCAGTGCTGCATGTTGCTGCTTTTGCTCTCCCTAGGAGTAGAGAATTTGTTATCCATACTAAAGGGGACTCCCACTTATTTTTGTTACTGAGAGAGAGACAACAATGTTGAGTTTTGCCATATGGCTCCAAGAGAAAAAATTTGCCCTTTGGTAACTGCAGGGAGGAGGACCTGTTTGCACATAACTAAATAGTTTTGTGGAAAAGGCCTTTATTCTTAGAAGGATATCACTGATTTTTTTTCATGTGTTTTATACACAAACATTAATCTGTTTGTTCTAGCTCCTTGTGTCTTATGCAGATACTCTTCCCAGTCCTCTAGGCATTTCTCCTAGGCATTCCCGAGCAGAGTCAAATCTCTCATGCACTACTGTCATGTTTTCCAGCCTTTGAAGAAAATGTCACGGTCCCAGGGCAGCTAGGCCAGCACAGAGCTACTCTTGGTAATTCTTGTAAATTGCTCATTTGTTTTGGTAGTGACTGGGGATCTGCCCACAGAATTTATCATACTTATTTTCTTATGCCTGGGCTATCACTGTAAAAGCACGTAATTATAAAATGAGATTGTAGTGAGAATAAACTGAAGTAAATGGGATTTACTAACTTCTAATTTGGTCAACGGGCAGTTTGCACACTTCTCACTACCCTGTCTGGAAAATGGAGTAGATTTTTTTTTCCCATCTCACCCTGTCATATTGCCCCAGAATTGTTGTACAATGTTACTGCGGTGTCTTACACAGTGATAATGCTTGCCTAGGTCAGGGAGTTTTCTTCAAAGCTAGAAGGCTGGAAGAAAGGGTTATGGGAGAGGCAAGAATTAATTATCTTTTAGAGCAGATAGTTCTTCTTCTTCAAAGGTGAGTGCTGGAACATGGTGTGAAGGTTGATTTTCAAAGGATGTCCTAGGTAACTCAACTATACTCTTTCAAAGATACATATTTAGTTTCTTGGAGAGGCGAATTCAGTTTGAACTGATTCTTTTTGCCAGCTCTTCAGCAAACACATTTTTTCCACTGATGATTTTTCTATGTATAGAAAATAACTTCTCAAAAGCTAGCCTTGAGAGAAGCCAAATGAAAAGTGTGCATTAGATAAAAAGCCTTTGGGTGAACAAATATTTAAGTTTGCAGCAAGAAAGACTGTTCCTGAAGGAAATCAGGTGATCTCAAAACTGCACTGTATGCATTTGTCTGAAATTGCAAAAGGTTGAAATAGAGATAGATGGGAAATGTTTTCTTTTCTTGGCAGTCCTGATATTCAAATGTAGAAACTGGAAATGACAGAGACAGCAGTCTAGTATAGCTATTTGTTAACCTTTAATAATTTCATTAAATTCGAAAGTATGTAGTAAAATTTTCAGCTGAAATATCACCTATATTTTTTTCTGGTAATGCCTTAGTTATAGATGTTATAGATGGGAACCATCTCAGCAAGAAGGGCACACGTTTCTTTGCGAAAAGGCTGGCCAACCTGGTTAGGAGGGCTTTAAACTAGACGAGAAGCGGGGAGTGTCACACATACACGAAGAACAGTGCCACACAGCCAAGGTCAGATGGTGTCCAGTGGGAGTATGGCAGTTGGGAAGTGAGGATAGGAAATGATTATAGAGGGCCCTCTTTCATCCTCCCTGGGGAACCTGCAGGCTCAGTTACTTCCCTGAAATGCACGAAGCATGGGGAATAAGCAAGATGAACTGGAGATCTGTGTGCGGTCCCAGTGCCACGATCTCATTGGAATCACAGAGACGTGGTGGGATAGCTCGCACGACTGGAGCGCTGCCATGGAAGGCTATGTGCTCTTTAGGGAGGACAGGCTGGGAAGGCGAGGTGGTGGAGTTGCTCTTTATGTGAGAGAGCAACTGGAATGCACGGAGCACAACCTGGCAGTGGATGATGAGTGAGTTGACAGCTTGTGGGTAAGGGTTAAAGGGCAGGCTAATGTGGGAGAAACTGTGGTGGGTGTCTGCTACAGGCCACCTGACCAGGACATGGAAGTTGATGAGGCCTTCTACAGGCAGCTGGATATTGCCTCACGGTCACAGGCCCTGGTTCTCATGGGGGACTTCAACTTCCCCGACATCAGCTGGAAGGACAACACANGTTGAGAGCCTGTGGGTAAGGGTTAAAGGGCAGGCTAATGTGGGAGAAACTGTGGTGGGTGTCTGCTACAGGCCACCTGACCAGGACATGGAAGTTGATGAGGCCTTCTACAGGCAGCTGGATATTGCCTCACGGTCACAGGCCCTGGTTCTCATGGGGGACTTCAACTTCCCCGACATCAGCTGGAAGGACAACACAGCCAGGCACAAACAGTCCTGGAGGTTCCTGCAGAGCGTTGATGATAACTTTTTGATGCAGGTTGTGGAGGAGCCGACGAGGAAAGGTGGGCTACTGGACCTCGTGCTAACAAATAGAGAGGGACTTGTAGGAGATGTGAAGGTGGGGGAGAGTCTCGGCTGCAGTGACCATGAGCTGGTGGAGTTCAGGATCCGACGAGAAGGAGGCAGGGCTGTAAGTAGCCTTGCAACCATGGACTTCAGGAGGGCCAACTTTAACCTCTTCATAGACCTCCTCGGAAGAATCCCATGGGCTAGAGCTCTAGAAGGAAGGGGAGCCCAAGAGAGATGGTAAGTTTTCAAGCAGCACTTCCTCTGAGCCCAGCAACAGTGCATCCCTGTGCGTAGGAAGTCAGGCAGAGGGGGCAAGAGACCTGCGTGGATGAGCAAGGAGATTGTGGCAATGCTCAAGCAGAAGAAGATGGTATAAAGAGATCTGCGGGAGCTGGCGGATGTCATAGCTAAGCTGCTCTCCATCATTTTCGAAAGATCCTGGAGAACGGGGGAGGTGCTGGAGGACTGGAAGAAGGCCAGTGTCACACCAGTCTTCAAAAAAGGCAAGGAGGACCCAAGCAACTACAGGTTGGTCAGCCTCACCTCCGTACCCGGAAAAGTGATGGAACGGCTCATACTGGCTGTTGTCTCCAGGCACATGGAGGACAAGAAGGTGTTCAAGACTAGTCAGCATGGATT
Organism: Crypturellus undulatus; assembly: GCA_013389825.1. Classification (NCBI taxonomy): domain Eukaryota; kingdom Metazoa; phylum Chordata; class Aves; order Tinamiformes; family Tinamidae; genus Crypturellus; species Crypturellus undulatus. Next base: position 11,670 of record VWPW01030129.1, on the reverse strand, counting down.
CACGAAGGGGAAATCATGCTTGACTAACCTGACAACCTTCTGTGATGGGATGACCAGCTGGATAGATGAGGGGAGAGCGGTGGATGTCATCTACCTTGACTTCACCAAGGCTTTTGACACCGTCCCTCACAACATCCTCCTGGACAAGCTCCAGAACTGTGGGATGGACGAGTGGACAGTGAGGTGGATTGGGAATTGGCTAGATGGCAGAGCTCAGAGGGTGGTGATCAGCGGTGCGGAGGCCAGTTGGAAGCCTGTGGTTAGCGGTGTCCTCCAGGGGTCAGTCCTTGGGCCAGTCCTGTTCAATTTATTCATCAATGACCTGGATGAAGGCACAGAGTGCTCCCTCAGCAAGTTTGCAGATGATACGAAGCTGGGAGGAGTAGCGGATACTCCAGAGGGCTGTGCTGCCATCCAGAGGGACCTGGACAGGCTGGAAAACTGGGCGGTGCGAAACCTCATCAAATTCAACAAGGCCAAGTGCACGGTCCTGCACCTGGGGAGGAATAACCCCAGACATCAGTACAGGCTGGGGACCGACCTTCTGGAGAGCAGCTCTGCAGAGATGGACCTGGGTGTCATGGTGGACAACAAGTTGACCATGAGGCAGCAGTGTGCCCTCGTGGCCAAGAAGGCCAATGGCATCCTGGGATGCCAGCAGGTCGAGGGAGGTGATCTTACCACTCTACTCAGCCCTGGTGAGGCCACATCTGGAGTACTGTGTCCAGTTCTGGGCCCCACAGTACAAGAGGGATGTAGAGCTGCTGGAGAGAGTCCAGCGCAGGGCGACGAGGATGATCAGGGGCCTGGAACATCTGCCCTATGAGTAGAGGCTGAGGGAGCTGGGCTTGTTCAGCCTGGAGAAGAGAAGGCTGAGAGGGGACCTGATCTGTGTCTATAAGTGCCTCAAGGGAGGCAGTGAGGAGGATGGGGCTGGCCTCTTTTCACTGGTGGTCACTGACAGAACCAGAGGAAATGGCCACAAATTGAAGCATAAAAAGTTCCACGGGAACTTAAGGAAGAACTTCTTGACAGTGAGGGTGACAGAGCCCTGGAACAGGCTGCCCAGAGAGGTTGTGGAGTCTCCTTCTCTGGAGATCTTCAAGACCCGCTTGGATGCAGTCCTGTGCCACGTGCTCTAGGTGGCCGTGCGTGTGCAGGGGGGTTGGACTAGATGACCTCTAGAGGTCCCTTCCAACCTTAACCTTTCTGTGATTCTATGATTCTATGACCTCACTTTATTCAACAATATGCAGTGGCATAATTTTCATGCCATAGGCATGCAGTAGAATTTACCTGATACCGATACTCTCATTGTAAAAGTCGCACAATTAATGTAAGGATTAGGAAGTTAAGTTGCCAAAATGGAACTTCATTAAGTGTGACTTAGATATGTAGGTGTAAAATTGTGACTAACTTTTTGTGTCTTCCTTCATATACATTTTTTTAATAAAGTTATTGCTTTAGAACTACAAAGTGCCAGACCACAAAGCTCCTCCTGTATCTGCTGCCAGAGGATCTCAACCATAACCTGCTTCCCTGATGATACCCCCTTCCCCTCTCAAATCTAGTTTAAAGCCCCCTCAATGAGCCCTGCTAGCTCATGTCCCAGGGTTCTTTTCTCCCTTTGAGAAAGATGGATCTCATCAGATTCCATCATGCCTGCCACTATGTAAGGTTTCCTGTTACCAAAGAAACCAAATTTGTGGCGGTGACACCAGCCACGGAGCCACATGTTAATGGTGCATGTCCTCCTATTTCTTTCCATATTGCTGCCATCACTGGGAAGAATGGAAGAGAATATGACCTGTGCGCCTGAGTTTCTAATTGTCTGCCCCAATTCCCTAAAGTCCCTTTTGATTGCTCTCAGGCTACACGTTGCTGCTGCTTCTCCTCCCACATGTAGGACCAACAATGGGTGGTCCTTCCAGACTGGGATGTTTCCGGGTGACATCCTTAACCCAGGCCCCAGGAAGGCAGCAGACCTCTCTTAGGGGAGGGTCACACCTACATATCGTACCCTCCTTGCCCTGAATTGAGGAATCATCCACAACTATAACCCGCCTTTTCTCCCTCATACTCATAGTGACGATATGCGGGGTTCATCTTTCTGATCGTGTTCCTATTTTTGGAGGAGAGGGATTCTCGCCTACCCTATCTACTGAGTGCCCTTCCTCCTCCAGGGCCTTGTATCTCTTGGCCAGGGGTACCTGATAGAGTAAGATGGGAGAAGTTTTTTTCTTTCCATTACGAGCCTGGACTTTGATCCATCTGTTTTCCTCTTGTGTTAGCTGGGGGATGGAGGTTGTGGTTAATCATTGTGGTGTGTTTCTTGATACCTGTCCCTGTTTCTCCCTCTCTGACTTACAAATACTTCTTAGCCTTTCCACCCCCTCTCATAGCTCCACTACCATGCTGAGCAGATCTTCCACCTGTTCGCACCTCACACAGCTGCTCTCCCCCAGGCTGTCCAAAGGAAGTGTCAGGCTATGGCACTCCTTGCAGTCTGACACCTGGACAGCCTCATGCTTTACCAGTCGATCAGACTGGGTGCCCTTCTCCTTAGTAAGTGCTGACATGGCCCTCCGACAAGTAATTACCATGGTAGATGCGCCAGGGAACACCCTGCCTGCACAAACTGCCACACCACACTCCTGGTCACTCATGCTCCCTGGGGACGGCTCTTGTAGGTGCGGGGCTTGGGTTGTCTACCCTGCTGACTCCGCCCCCACTGCGTCAGCTCCGCCTGGGGCTAGGGCTGCCTCGCTCTCCCTGCTGTCGGGCTTGCTCTTCACTACGCGGCTTCTGGCCGCCGATTTAGCTTCTCTCGGAAGGGTCTCACGGCGCGAGCGTCCGCTCCGGAGCCGTTACCTACAAGGAATGAGCTTGGCTGTTGCCAAACTCCTTTTTTTATAGCAATTGTTAAAAGCTCTGCTACTAACTTTAACCCATGACTTGAAAAGCAACAATCTTTGGAGGTTTTACTGGATTTAGATTTTCAACAAATTAGTGAAGTTCTATGAAGTAATATATTCTCCCCGCTCAGCTAGGAAAAATGTTTGAAAAGTTGATCCAGATTTTACAGTAGGTCTTCATGTCTAGCAAAGAACAATTAAAAGCAATTAAAGTTGCATTATCAGTTTAATAACCTGAGGGGAAGAAACCTAGTAAATATTTATAGGTAAACTGAGAAGATCATGAAAGCTGTATTATTTAATTGGTTCTTTTATTGACTTTTCTATTTTTAGGTAAAAAGTTAAATACTTCAGGCAATGGAAAAATACACAAAATAATTAGCCAACATAGTGGTGAGAATACAAACATTTGGATATGTTACGAATTTGTAGTGCATTCTTTATTTTTCACAGTAAAAATCATCTAAATGGTTGCTAATAAAGTACAAAGGCATACTCTATATTAAGCTGCAGTGTTTTAATATTTTCTAATTTTATTCGTTAATTTATACTTGATTTAACTTTTTCCACTGTTCAGACTTATAGTCCCAGGGAGGTTAGGTATGATATCAAGTATGGGAGGAAGGAAGAAAGGCCTTCAGGTGGTCTGACAGTTCTTTATAGCTTCATATACTTTTTCTAATGGAAGGATCTTAAGATTTTCTCTGTAGCAAGTAGCTGATTTCAATTTCATAGTGCTTTGTAGGAGAAAGCGAGTTTGGGTTTAGGTGATGCTTGTTAAGAGCACCATATATGCTATGAATGTACAGGGGGGTACCACTGACCCCGCTGTTACCCCAGGCCTGGAGCATGCTCAGTCAGGCTGGCAGGCCTGACTGAGCAACTCATCACAGCTACCTGGAAGGCTCCAGAAGCCCGAAGGTGGGGGCTGGAGCAATCTGCTCCGGCCAACTGACCGCCCACCTACAGAGCTCCACCAACCACAGGGGCCACAAGATTAGTATAGCACCAATCCCCTATCTCGCTCCTCCCTTCTCTCCTCCCCTTTGTACTCCCTATATAAGTGTTTGTACTCCTGAGTAAAGTTGGCTGTTGATTATAACTCGTATCGAGTTGTTTGTTGGCAGTCTGCCGAGGACCACCATCGCGAGACGGAAAGCACGACACTTCAATATGAAGCAGATGCTATTCGCTTTAATATCAGAAGGCAGTTATATTTATACAGTAGACGCGAAGCAGCACGAGCGCATTCTCTGTCCATGCAATTAATGATTGGTTAATGAGTTCATTCATGCGGTGAGCATGCGGATGCTTTCAACTTATGATTGGCTCTTGCCTTGTGTGCCTCTTGTCGCACACCTGTGCATGTTTTCCTTCTCTGGTATTCATTGTTGTTCCTTCTTTATGGCTTTCTGGTCGGCACGTTTCCTGCTTACTGCTAACAAGGCTAATAAGGCTAACAAGGCTCTTATTTCCTTATCGCATTGTTCCCTGGCAACGTTATTTCAGCCTTTCATAATCATGCAGTACCGCCAAGGCCCCCACAGCAGTCTATGCGAGGTTTCCCCGATATGGGCGACTGACCTATCACCTTTTCCTGACCTGATCTGGACCTGGGATTCGGGATGGTAGTGGATCATCTTCGCCGCTCCTCCCCTAGCGGCAGCCATGATGGATCCCGGGGTGAGTGACACTCCTGTGAATGGGGCAGTACTTCCGCGATGTTCGAGAGGCCCAGGCGGAGCCCGCGCAGGAGGGGGATGCCCCGAGACGCACGAGGGAGAGAACACCCATCCGGCTTTAATGCTTATTCCTTATTTCTGTTTTGATTCCTTTGTTCTTTGGCTCATCCAGATTTGGGGCTTTTTGTCTGCTCAAGTGCAAATCATTCAGTCTGATAACCATAAAATACCAGATCCTGAGCAAGAAGAAAGCATTTGTAAAGAACTATTTCGTATACATAGGGGACACTTGTTCACTAGAGCTGGGCAAGTGCATTTCCACTGCTGCTTCCCTCTCAAAAAACAGGTTGTGGCAGGCTACATTAAATTATCCTGCCATAATCAATATGTATTGCAGAAGGACAAGAGAGGTCAGCCATGTAAACAACCCTACCATTATATTAAACTGAAGTGACATCCAAGAATCCACCACAATCTTCAAATTGCCACTATGTGAATCGTCAAGGTGTGACGATGAACTAGGATGTGGGACATTGGTCTGCTTCTCTCTGTTTTATCCCTGCTCTCCTCCACTCTAATTTCCTCCACACTTTCCTTTTTCCCCTGATTTCTCAGTTGCTCCCGACATTTTGTTCATTGTTTCTTTCTTCTCTTCCTGTCTAGCTAGAGGCTGCAGCAGCTCATGGAGCTGCTAGGGCAGATGGCACAAGGCTGGCAAGTATCTCCCTCCTGGGCCTTCCAGAATGGCTGTGTCCTCACTATGCAGAGACTTAACCTACAGGAGGCATTTGCCACTGGCAAATTCTCTTAGAACTGCCACCATAGTCTTTCTTTTCTTGGTGAAGTTCGCTTAAGAATGTAGAAAAGGATGGATTTACCTTGTTACAGGTTTTAATCAACTCTAGATGAAAGCATAGCTGTTTAGGAGTGTTCAGGAATTTTTTTTCTTGCTCTTGCTTTTGCTATACAGAGGAAACAAAACAAAACAAAAAAAAAAAAACAAGGCTAACAGGCAGGCATTTTGGTTGGGCGATCTGGTATTATTTTTTAGCTGAAACTTGCCCTCATGATGACAAACCCATGGAATTCCTTGCCACAGGATATTCTGAATTTTAAAAGTTGACAATAATGAGTTTGAAAGGAGACTGGATGAGTTTGTGAAAGAGAATTCACCTGAGAATAACTAAATATAGAGAAGCTGTGGTTGGTTCAGGAACTCTGAGCCATACGGTTCATGACTGAAATATGGGAGAATTGCTATGAGAATTTCCCTATTCAATTGGCCACTTCTTCTGGCATCTGCATTTGGCCACTTTTGGAGGCAAGGCTACTTACATTTTTGGTCTAACCCAGTACCATCTATCTAATCTAACCTTCTTTCATTTTACCGTTGAGGAAATGGTCCACTTTACAACATTTAAATGCTTTTCCTGGTTCATGGATTTTGTAATCTAATTATGAAAATCTGTATCACAAAAATATTTTTAAAATCTCACCAGCTTTGCTTTTATGTAAATTACAGGACAAAATATTGTTATTTTTACTCCGAGGACTCCTCTGCAGTAGTAACTCTACAGTTTTACCACACCTAAAACCTTGATTGTAACACAGCACAGCCCTCTGCACAATAACCTTTCCATAAAAATCAATGTCCTAAAGAAGATTAAAAGGAAAATAATCTCAACATTGGAGAAGTGAAAAACAACAATGGGAAACTGTAGCTGGTTGTGTAAATTCAATGTATAAAATTTCACCTGGTTGATATTTAATGCCTAGATTGTAGTAAGTTTTCAAATGCTGTCCAAACTGTAGCTAGAGCTGGGTACACTGCATTTGTCTGTCCTGAGTCATCAACTCTGCCAGTGTTTCTTGAGCTTGTAGTCAAGGAAAAGGGGTGATATTTCAGGGAGAGGCATGAACAGCTAGGATGGTGATATATACATGCATACATATATATTTATGTTTAAGGAGTGGGTGGATTGACTGTTGCTTAAATATAACCTTCCATCATTCCAAGTACTAAAAACGTATGGTAATAAAGTAAAAAATGGGAGCTAGCATGGTGCAAATGTATAGGGCTTCACAAGCTGTTTGACGATGTCTCTTCTGCATCATCCTGATGCTAAATTGATGTTTCCACCAAAGTCTTTCATCACCTAAAATTTATGCAAGTAGTGTAAGGGTGAGTGTCTGAACTTTGATTTAGAGTGGAGTTCTTGTAAGTGAAAGTGCATGTCCAGAAATACCTTTTGAGTTTGTTTGGGGAGAGTTTTTTGTTGGTTTTTTTTTGTTTTCCATATGAGGAAAACCAGAGACAAATAGACTCTATTCTGGTTCATTGCAAGCCTATTTATTGGCCACCTTTTCCTTTATGCAGTTGTCTGATTTTACAAGCTGGAAAGAGATTGTTGCTGATTGAGATGTTTGTTTCAGATATTAACAGTTTACAATATCCATAGTGAAACAACTGTTAAAGGCAAAGATAAAAAAGCAGAGCATGGACATTCAGCATATGGCAAAAAGTATGTGTCTTCAAATATTATAATGGTAATTAAAAATGGTGATAATTAATATATTTGTATTCATTAGTGTTCACTATGTGAACTGTTAGTAGAATTAGTCTTTAAGATAGATTCCATCGATACCCTGTTAGATACATTGGGGTTGATATGGGCTTATCTGTGGTAGTTGGACTCTGGTGAGATGACACTGAGTTTATTGAAGTTCCCTTTCACACACTTGAAGATAATGAACTCAAACATACATGATCTAGAGAGTGTATTAATCCATTTTCTTCATGCTTATGTATGCAGCTATCTCAACTATCTATGTTTTCAATCATCTGAAGGTGTAAAGATATGATCAATTTTCTGTATGCAATGTTTATGTAGTAAAAGTAGAAATTATGATGTTGCTTTTGGCATGTTCTACTGCCTGCTGTTTGATCTCCCATAACTTGTTTACTTCTCTCATCTGCCCCCTTACCTGAATTGAACTGTACTACAGAGTAACAAAGGCCAAATCAATATTTGAAATTTCAGAGATACTTTTTAAATTTCTTTACTTTGTATTTAGAAAATGCATGCATTAGTGATCATTAACTGCCAGTCTATTATATCAGTTGATTTTTTTATAAACAGCTAAAGTTTATTAAATGACTTTGAGATTTAAATGAAGAGATCATTTTTTTTCCATTAATACTAGTGTAATATGAGAAATACATTGTATTTCCATTCCTTTCATCTAGCAAAACCCAATCCCTTCCCATCTAAAACCAGAAGTACAGAGCCTTAATCTTCTTTTCCGTCTGCTGCTCTGAAAAACGAACAGGTATTATTAGTGATAAATTATGGATCAGGGTTCCTTAGGAAGTCTCAAACCAATAATAAATTTGGGCTGGGCCTTGCCATGGGTAAAGTAGTTCAGGTGCTTTACAGGCATCTAATGCAGTTTTAGACGAGTCCAGTCCAGCTTCTAGCTGTCTCTTCACAAGAAAAAGTTCTTCACTAGGTCTTATGTCACATTTACTGATCATGAACAAATGCTTTAGATATGACCTCAGTCAAAGGAGGCTAATTCTAAGGCACCTGTATCCCACTCATGATGTCTCCTGAATGTCACCAGAGGTCTCATGGAGTGGTTTCCTGGCCTTGTACTCAAGACACATCCTCCCTTCTCCTGAGGACAGACTAGTATCCCTTAGTGCCCTGAAGCAGTGCCTACTTATCAGTAATGAGACCTGGGCGGATTTTTTAGAGAATCTAAACATCTTAAAACTGTGATAGCTTTTGTCATTTCCCAGTAACAAGAACAAAAAAAGTACTTTTATTTTACCCCATAAAAAGCAAGGCTTTGATAACTGTTCCAAAGAACTACAACTTGAACTTGCTCACCTCTGGAATCCTACATTACCACTGCTCTAACAGTATGGTAATATTTGTGCACCTCTTTCTTGCATTTTGTGTCACATCATTGTCAAACTGTAGTTACAGAACAGCCCATGCTGAGGTCTTTGCTCAGGTTTTCCTGAGCAGCATTAGGCTTTAGGTGGGGAAACTTGACAAACATGGTGCCTGCTTGTTGCGGCGAGCGAAGTGAAGCTTAAGGCAGGTCAGGATTACCAGACTAAAACTCAATATGAGTTATATCTAGCTCCGTTTCTTCTTTAGCTCAGCTCTTTGTAGTCGCTTCCCATGGAAAGGCCTCCGTCCCTTAGATATATTCCATACAATTCCCCTGTGGTGTGAGTGATGGCCACCTCTCTCTGAGGGCCGTCTACTAGGAGAATGTAGGCCATGCGACCTGTTGTTGACAAGAGTAACTTGTGATTGAACATCTCTAACACAGCTGAAAGGGCCTAAGAAAAGCCAAAGAATGTGTCTTTAGAAGGAAATAGCAAGGAATTTACAACCATCTTAATCATGAAACCCGAGCAAAAACGTGCCCCCACTGCAGGTCATAGTGAAACATATGAACCAAACGCTGAAAGGCCAGCAAAAAAAAAAAAATATATATATATATATATATAAAACAAAAAGGGGGAATTGT
>VWPW01030128.1:521199-574409 GCA_013389825.1 Crypturellus undulatus | reverse complement strand
GGTGCCCATCCCATTCACTAGAGGAATCAATTATTTTACTGATGAAATCCATCTTCTGGCCTCATGAATCTGGGATGCAGCAGCCAGAGCTCGAGGTCATAGTGGGTTCCTGCTTAGTGCCTTAATAATAGAGCCATTAATAAGCTAAAGCTCCCAGTATTTTTAAGGTTTCTGTATTATTTTTCATGTTATCTGATAAATATTGCTCATGGTGTCTTGATTCCTAAAGTCATTTTTTTTTTCCCTGTCAAAGTTAATGCCCTCATCTCTAAGATCGAGTGCTGACAGATGAAGGCTCCTCAGCTTATAAATCAACTCAATCACCGACTCTCCTCCGAGGCAGCAACAGGCCAATGTGAGCTGAAGTTCTGTGTCCTGTGCTCACATAATCCTGCTGGAAGATCATAATCAGAGGAAGATCTGCCAGTCATCGCCTTTCGCTTGTGGAGTCAGTTGCCAAATGCTTGGTCTCCCAACTAGAAGCTGCTCTGCCAATCTCCAGTTAGGACGAGGATCCCAGCAACCTTCCAAGCTGGAAATAGTTGCAGGAGGGGCCATGGGCTCATATTTTTCGGCAGGAGGAGTAAAGCAGGAGAGGAGGAAGCAAAGCTTCTTTTACGCATAAATTGTTACAGGAGAACCTCAGAAGGACAGGAAGGAGAGTTTGACTCAAGTGGAAAAACCCAAGAATCCAGATGCTTATCCAGAAGTCTGATCTATCAGTATAGAAAGTCTAGGTCAGGATTTAGGCTCTTCCTTGAAATTTGTTGTGCTTTTTTGTCTTGAGAGCAATCCATCTCAGGGTACCTCTGTTTCTCAATAAAACTCATAAAGAAGAATGGCAGTGAACAACTAAAATGTCTGAATGTTCATTCACATTCTGAGGGTTTTCTGAGGTTTCTACTCATTTTCTAGCTAATTAAGCCTGAACTGCTTCCAAGTTTGTTCACAGTAGGCTTCCCATGTTCAGCTTATCACGAAGCTACTACTGAAAAAGATACTAACTAATGAGTAGAATAAATGGTCAAAAGGAGAAAGAGAATGTGTCATTACTTAGTATCTGAACAGAAAGTTATTATTAATACATGAAGGAAAAATTATCTTTTCATACTCATGATAAAAATTCACTCCCCTTGGAAAGAGTAATGACAATTAACTAAATGGCATCAGTAATTACTTTAGAGGAACAAATCCCATGTTGACAGGAAAAAGGATAAATAGATATAAGGATATAGATATAAGGAAGCACAGACCAGACTATGTCTGAAGTACTTGGAGGAAACAGTCTACCTACCGTTTCAGCTTTTTAAAAGATATAGTAGATAGATACCCACTCATTACAGAAATGAAGCCCGGATTCCTCTGACACCTTCATCTAAGATGTTGCAAGAAAGTGCACTCCCCGTTTTATTACACTGCTTCCGAATGTAGCTGGGACTACAAAAAGAGAAATGTGTGAATCCCTGCAAGACTGGGCCATATGCCATTTTCTGTGTTCTGAGAATTGTAATAAAAAATTCCCTTCCATTTATCAAATAAAGTAATAATATGTAGGCTTTACCTGGGAATATTTATTCCTTTACTAAGATTAAGCAAACACATGCATTCTCCAAAAAAATGCTAAGAAGGGGGGAAAAATCAAATTTCATCCAAATGAAGAATTTTGATTTAACTGACAATAGTAGCGAACACAAATGTCCGTAAGCTTGTACTTGTTTTCTTGGATATGTTTCCATGGTATTAAGTCAAATTGTCATTAACTGCCAAATGGCTGACAAAGTTATTTCCAGAAGTTCAAGCTTCTCAGTGACTTTACTGTAACATTAAAGTGAGAGAAGTTTGCCCAGAGTCTCATAGGAAGAAGACAGAGTGGGCTAGTTGTTAAATTGCTGCACTTACAAGGCCTTTAGAGAAAAATTAAGTATGAGGGGTGATGGAACGAGTTGAAAAATTAGTCCAGTGAGAGTGGGTTGATGACATCCAGGATTGGGATTAACAATGGGGCCCTGTTGTAATTTGGAAACACTGTGAATCAAGTAGCAGTGAAATTAAGGAAGTCTAGTTTACAGTGGCTCTTTCCTGTGCAAATCCTCCAATGCCTAGTAAAGTTACACTTCTTTATAAGAGGGGCATTATTAATAAACTTTCTCTCCTCTACCTTGATGCAAAGCCTCTGAGGACTCTGTATCCTTGAGACTGCATCTGTCAAATTCAGTTGATAACACCCTCTTCTTAAAAAAAAAAAATAAAAAAGAGGTTGTTGAGGGGAAGGATTTGGAGGCAAGACAAAGAGAAGAAAAAGTAGACAGGCACAACCAGACAATGTGATTGGGTGCATTTTGGTGTTTTGAAGGCCAGAAATAATAAATTAGTCTATCACAGGAAGGAGTAGGGAGTACTCCGTATGCAGGTAGTGAATAAAACGCTTAAGTAGTATCATCTACCTTAAACCAAAATTGCCTTGTGGAAGGGATAAAACAGTGTCATCTTATGTGTTGTCTGTTATCTCACCACAAATAGTGTGTGTTATTCAACAGCATATTTCAGATCCTGTTTGCTTCCAAAAGCAGCTCAATTAGTAATGGGACATGAAAGGGAAAAGTCAGAGGGCAAAGTGCCAAGGAAATTTGGCATTTTCCTCTAATTACAGGGACCTCGTCCTTCTCCAAAGCATGTGGTTATCACTGCTGGGTGCCAGTCATTCCTCTTTTAGGGGTGTCAAGCTACCTTACTCTGTCTTGGCTCCTGCAACCTCACTTTGGCCATCAACATGCACTAAGCAGAAACCTGTTGAAACATCAGGACACTTAGTAGAGGGAGAAGGTGTGAGCTTGACTGACTGAATGCAAGGTGATGGTCCCCAGAAAACCAATCTGGAAAGTTTACTTGCAGGTTGCATGATAACTGTAGGTTATTTACTTGTGCAACAATGCGATTAGGAGAACCAGGCAATTTATTAAGAACTTTAAAAAAAATTTCCTGACTGATTGCCCTTTTCCAAGCATTTTGAAAACCAGTCCTGCCTTCAAGCAAGTGAATTTTCTAACCAAAATGATTTTTTTTAAAAACAGTAGTGAAAACCAAGTGCAGTTTCTGCCTGCTGCATAGTTATTCATCCTCCATAGAAGAAGGCATATTAGAACACTTTAGGATGCGTAAAACAGTTCAAAACAAATGCAAATATGACAAAAAGAGAAAAAAAAACAGGCTTTTACAAAGGTTAGTGGATCTGAAGTTACTAGATTAGCTCCTCTCCTCTCTGTTGGGTGACTAGCCTTACAAAAGCATAGAGAAAATCAGGTAAATTTGCCTGTGCCAGTTATGCTGGCATCCCAGATGTCTGTTCAGATCCCCATTGTCTTCCAGCTCCTGTTCAAAAATGCTTTAGGTCTGTTGTAGGTCCTGTAATATATCTGAAAGCTTAATACAGATATTTCAGCTACTTAAAATATCTCAGATGGCTCTAGCTGCCTAAATTTGGGCATCTGAATCTCACCCCAGCTGTCAAAGTATGCTCCTGCATGCACTACTTACTACACTCTGGGTCAGTTATTACTTTTAATATGTTCTTCTGTTCTTAAGAGTCCTGTGAAATACAATTTTGTTCTATTCTAGACAAATGTCCAATTAAGAGCACTCCATCTGTGCCCTCACCAGGGCTGAATAGAGGGGAAGGGTCACCTTCCTCTACCTGATGGCACAGCTTTTCTAGTGCTAATGAAGCCCATGATGCCATTGGTGTTCTTGGCTACAAGGGCACACTGGTGGCTCATGGTTACCTTGCTGTCCAACAGGATGCCTAGGTTCTTCTCCAGAACTGCTCTCCAGCAGGTCAACCCCAACCTGTGCTAGTGCATGGGGTTTTTCTTCCCCAAGTGCAGAGCATCCTAGTGAGTAATCTTAGGAATGGGATAACCTGATTTCAATTAGCATGACAGGAACCATATGCAGTGAGATTCTTATAGGCTATATATCACATACACCACTGCTTCCAAGCTCCAAGCAATAAGGTGGCTCAGGCTGCTCAACATTAATGGTTTTCAGGCCCTGGATCACCACTAGTCCATGGAGTAAGTCACAGCAGAGCTTAAATCTGACTCACAAAATATGTGCAGAATATATTTTAAAGTTACAAAAAGCCTTTATGCTTGTTAAACCAACAAACCTCATTCTCTCTTGTATTTTATAAAGGACACAAATGTCATTAAATGAATGGGTATTGCCTGTTTCTGGCATTTGACTCCATTCCAGTTCCACATTACTGAGCATAGCAGGAGATGACAAGAGTAGGCAGACATGACTCTCATGGCTTTCAACCTCGTACCCGTTCTCACTAAAATCTTTCTCATAATAAACTTACTGTAGCTCAGAAATACCTCCCCCTTAGGCTGCAATTTCCTCCATGGTAACAGGATCGGGGTGAGGTTGGTTCCCAGTGTGGGCTAATAATCCCTCAAGTAATTTTGAGGATGTGAATACAGGGATGACCTGATGGAAGGACATTTCAACCTTGTTGATAATGACAACAGAAGAAGCAATTTCAGGACAGTAGTTTTCCAGGAAGATTATAAACTAGAGGTGATCAAAGGAGAGCAATAGCTGCAGCTTGTTCAGAGTAGGTTGTTACAGAGATTCATCAGATCAAGATCTGACCAGCCTGAACCTGCTGAGCCTGAGACCCAGAGCATTGAAAGAGAAACCTCTGGCCCTCCAAGGGTTAATTCCACTGAATAACAGCAGGAACAGACTGGTATTTTTGTGTACATAATACACATTTTTAAAGCCTGATACATTCGCAATACACCATCAGGAAGAGTCTGCTGAGCTGGTCCACCAGTCCCCTTTGGGGATGCAAAGTCCCCTTGTCCCTGTACTTATGGAACGACTATAAGCAAAACAATTTCATATACTCCAAACGCTTTTTTTTTCCACAGCCAATCTAAAACGGAAAAAGACTCACTAAGCGATTGGATCAGATTCCTCACGCTGCATAGGAAAAACAAGACGACAGCCAAACCTCTTAAGTTTTTTCACACATGGAAGGCCAGGCAGCCAAAACTCTCCTTCATCATTTCCACGTTCTGACTTCTACACACTGAGCATTAAAGAAGAGTATTTCTTTTTGACATAACAAATATCCCTTCACCAGAAAAAAAGAAAAAAGTATAAAATCACATACATCTGTGTGAATTTTTAAGGATTTCTGATTTTTTTTAAGCTTAAAGAACATTTTTATTTTCTATGCATATGCGAAGTAGGATGGCCTGTTGACTCATCCCTAGGCCTTACCCCCATTCTTTGAGGTCACTGGTAAACCTCTCACTACCTATTCAGAAAGCAAAATTCCACTCACATTTTCAATTATTTCCTTTTTATTGGACAGAGGGTTGCAGAATTCGGGGTACACCAATATTGTTCCGGATAATTCCACAAGTGTATTTTAGTCATACAAAGCCTATTCATTCTGCTACATACAAATCAACATTTTTCATTTTTGGTCATTAGTGAACAGTGGGTATGGTAAGGGGAAGAGTAGACCTGAAGTCAAATATATTCATTTGCTTTTAGTGTAACCTAATGAATTCTATAGCATTACCTCTGTTTTTCCCCCTAATTTAGCATGGTCAGAAATACCATCATGTGTCATGAGCAATAGGTGACAGAGTGAACAGACTAGGCTTTCGGCCAAAGCATCTTAGGGAGCAGAGCCTGAGTCTTGTCAGAATCAGCAGGGATCCTACAGGAGTTGACAGTCATAAAATTTGACAGTCCTGAACCTCCATGCAATGCAAAATTCTCAAACATCACTAGCACAAGAGCAGAAAAAATTGGAATTGGTATGAACATAATACTGAACTATGAGACTAAGCCTTGCTTACGGCATGGATAATGTCCAATTCCCCACCTTATCAACCGGATACAGTATTTAAACATGTTTGTACAAGTCTCTAGGAAGATACGTATGCACATATATCAACAGAGACTGGTTTCCAAATTAATGACATTTTAAAGGTAAAAACATGTTTGCAACATTGTCCAGGGCTTTAGAATCCAACTTAAATTGATACTTAAATCTAAGGAACTTCTGGAAATTCTGGCAGTGCTAGTAAACTGGGATTTCTTGGATTTTTTTTTTTAAGTGATATAAAATTCAATCACCTTTTTGTGTTCTTTCCTTGGACCTAAATCTCTGCTCCTTTCTAAACCCAAACAGCCTAGTAAGCTCTGAAAAACTCTGGGGTCCTGCTTAGGTTCACAATGGACCATCTGGAAACTTTTACATTATGTTTTTCTTCTAAGAAATCAGCTCAATAGGCATAAAGTAGGGATTTGGCAGGACCCAATGGATTTAAAGGATACCAGCTAGCAGGTGTCAGGAAGTTTCTAGTGCTACTTCCATATTATATTGCTCTGGGATAGTGTTATTTGTCTTATTTTGGTAACTCCCATGAGTCCCAGACTTGTTCTGCTAAGCACGAAAACCCAGATGCTGCCTGAAAGAGCAATAAAAGTAAGTTAACAGTCATTTTCAGATTTGCTGTGCCTCATCAAAATTAACTCCATTTAGAAATGTATCCGTAACAAATCAAAGCAGCTTAATGGGACTCCTAATGACTGTGAAATCACCTGCTTAACCCAAAAAGCAGCTCCAAGGTTATCTTGAAGAAGTAGAAAACTTGGCTGCAAAACTGGCAATACCGGAAACATGGTGCACAAAAGATCTCCAAGCCCACTTCAGCTTCATGTATTTGACATTTGGCAAGACTTGAGATGCACCAGTTCATCAGGACAATCCCATTGGTGCTGGAGGGGTGACATCTCTTTGGAGTGGCCAGTGGTGGCCAGGCTAAATCCCTTAGTACAGCAAATGTCATTAGACATTGATATTTAAGCAAATAAATTCTGACTTGGATGACATCTCATCCTTAACTATTGCCATCTGCCATCTGGATGGGAAACCTCTCTGAAGATCCCTTTCCCAGCACACATTTAACCTGTCCGTTTGCACGTAGTGATCAGAGTAGGGAGGTCTGCGCCCTCTAGAGAGGCAGCTGGACCTCAGGCAGATCTCCCAAAGTATTTTAAGCAGCTCAGGATGCCTTTGTTCATACAAATTGACCATGCCACCCCTGTCTGTGACTTTTATGCAAGAGAACTATTCGCTTTTTGCTTGAATGAGGTCTACCACCCGTCTCACTTACACTAAGCGGTAGGTCTACGTCAATAAGTGTGTGTAGAAGATGAATAATGCAGCATTATGTGAACATCAACTGTAATGGCTGATGCATTTTGGTGGGGCACTGCTACTGTCAAGTGTCAGCTGAACAGTTTCCAGCCTCTGACTCCTAATAATAAGCACTTTTCACCGACTTAATTCATTAGACAGGGAGCGAAGATCAAAAATACAAAAGAAATAGCAGTCAAAATACAATAAAGAATTGTGGTTTCTTTCCCCACCCTGCTTTTTGTTTGAGCCATCACATTTTCTGTCCCTAGGTTTCCAGAGTGAGGCTTTATGATGGAGTGAATCTATAAGAGCATGAACACCCCAATAGCAGCAGCACCGAGTGAGAACAAGGGTGTAGGAAGGAAGTGAATCAGAACCTGCAATTAGGGATGGTGCCCAGCTTTGATCTTCTGGAAGCACCTGACAGGCCTTTTGTATAAACCACTGCTGCTTCTCTGAAAATAGCCAAGGAATAAGGAATGACTTCAAAGCCTCTTTCTTACCTTCCAGGGCAAGAGCAGAACAGTGAAAATGCCCAAAACTTTCCTGAGAAGTAGGAAAAATCATCTACTATGACAGGCATCTACCTAATTATTTCTATCATCTCAACTTTCAAGTGCCCAAGTCATGCTGTTCATAATCAACACCCAAAGATGACATGACTCTCACTGGGAGCGGAAGGGGAAAGTCTCCTCAAATCTTTTGAAATACCAGGTTTATGTCTATCACTTAGTTCTTCTAGCTTGTCCAGTGAATTGTCACTGTAAATCAAAAGGGAAGATCCCTGAAAATCAAAAGCCTGGAAGAGCTTGGCCTCTTTTGAAAACCAAGATGTTAGAGATGATCCATCCATGCAAACCTAGATAGCAGCTCTCCCTTCTCTCACCCTTTGATTATATTCTCCAAAGTGTATTTTTGTTGTGAGCCATTCAAATTTTGCAACTTCACCATTTGTGATGAAATTTAAAACCCTGTCTTCTGGACTCAAGTGTTTGTAATTCGGTTTTCAGTGCAAGGGAATGAACAGAATCAAATGAACATCTGGGCTTCTAATATCCCCTTAATTTAGGAGGCCACATGCTTTCTTGGTTTGGAACTTAATTTTTGAGTGTAATTATTGTAGAGAAATGCTCGGCTATATGACTTTCACAAAGCTCAAAATCTGGAAGCCCAAATAAAAGCAAATAACTACAACAAAAGCAGTAATTCCCCTATCCATTTTTATTTTATTCTTACAGACAAATTCCTGAACTCCCAGAGCTGATAGATGGCACTATTATGAGATTTAAGGTAATGAGTATCTGCTATAAAGTGGGACGCTTATATGCCACAGTACTATTACTATAAAAAATAATAACTTTGAAAACCACAAGCAGTGGAAATAACTGCATGACATTTAAAAAATTCCAAAGTAAACAGATTTTGTTCTTGAATTTGTTAGCCTTCGCAATTTGAACTAAATAAAACTGTACTTGAGCTTGACAACCACAACAGTAAAACCAAGATACACTGCGCTCCAAAGCAGAAGAAAAAGTGAAAAGTGTAGCTTTTACCTGGGATCTGAGCTTTGGACAAATATAAGCGCTGTAAAAGGTCAGTGCTCTGGAAAAGCAGATCTTAAACAACTCACGTCAACTCTCCCTCCTCCCAGATCGTGGGATGTTCTGGTTAGTGTCTGTGCAGGTTGCAGAACCATGAACCTGACAAGATTTAATAACATATCCTCTTCTAAGGGACATTTTGTGAAAAGGAGACAGTCAGTTTTAATGAGGTGTTTCAGATATTGAGAGTCTCACGTTCCCTTTACAGCAGCGGAGGAACTTGGTCTGTTCTTGTGTTTACAGTTGCATGATGTGGAGTGAACCAACATCTTGGCTGGGGAAGATGCATCTCTCTCCTCCCATCTGCCCTTACCACCCACCTACACTTCTGGCCACACATGCCTGACTTTCACCCTGTGGCAGGTGTGCATTTGTCAGATTCATCTGTCAGCCAGATTAAACCACTGAAATATCAGAAAGTGAACTGGGGGCAGAGAAGGAGGAAATGATTTTGCCATTTCAGTGAGTTAAATCAGTTCAATAGAGAGTTGAACCACCCAAAAAGGATGAAGAGGACTACTTGGCTGACTGTGAGAGAGAAAGGAGGAGATGGGCAGAGGAACATAGCTGAGTGGGTGGTTTTATGAGAGTATTTCTGCAGGCTGTTACTGAAAGAAATAGTCTTTATAAGGGAGCAACAAGGATGGGATGCTCTGGAAGGGAAGGGAAGCCTGGAACCAAATGTGACAAGCAAGGCAAGTACGGGTGGTGGCCCGACCAACAAGAGAGCAACACCAGAGTACTCCAACAAGAAAAGAAAAGCAAATTTCGTGACAGTTTGGGATCAGTCAATAGCAGTTGTTGTCAGACAAGCATATAGTGACAAAATCCAAGGCCACACCAGCAAGTCAAGGCAGCAAGCCAGGATGAGGTATGCGGTCATGGGCGAACACACTCATGCCTACCATATAGCTCTGGCAAAGACTGGGACTTATATGCAGTTCTGGAGTAAAGGGAGCATGGCCAAATGAATCTGCTCATGGCTTTTTCTCACATAGGACTGATTCAAGGTTACATGGTGCCACCACATCAAAGATGACTTTCAACACAAGTATCAAAATCTCTAGGAGGGAAAAAGAGGCTGCAGATCCTACCAATGCACACAATGGTCTGTCATATTCTTTCTTACCCTTGTCCCCAGCTATATATTCCCATCGTTGCCATTTTACCCATATTATACCTGTAGCTCATCTAACTCAAAAGCCAGTTTAGAGAGGCAAACCATCAGAAAAATCATCCTACATAATCAAATATTTGAATTTCTACCAACAACTCACCCTCCACCTTGGTACCATGGGATCAAATGCATTCAACTCTGCTTATAAAGGACGGACCAAGAATCTCTAGACAGGGTAGATAGAAAGGGTAAGATCCCTTCCACTAAAAGCATCTCACCCATCTCATAAAACTGAATGACAGGATCACTGACACTGAACAAGGTAGGGGTTCCCTGCATTAATGGATCTTGCAATTAAGGATGGAACTGTAACAGCAATATTTTTTTTTCCTGGTATTTCCTGATTTGCAAATGGTCACACGTTAAGTTTTTTTTTCCCTAAATCAACATTTGGCTTCTTAGTTTTCTTTTATCTTTAATTAGAGGTGATTTTTAAACTTTTCCGTCTTGTCAGCTACTGAAGTGTACTATTTCTGTCCACTAAAGTGATGTGGCTCTAGTAGCTCCTATTAAATCCTTAGAAGTGATTTTTAGGAAAGGAAAAAATAATGATATCAGAGAGCCACAACAGGAGAGTCAAGGAGAAAGAGCAACTTGGAATTCAAACAGGAAATGGAAACTTTTCTCTGAAAAGTACTGGGCAATCATTAAATATCATTAATATGCAATGACAGAAAGGAATACTTCGTGTGTCATCAAAAAAGCACCCGGACCGTGGAGCTGTTTCCTATGTGTGTTTTCACATCCTGGATGCAATGGAATGGTTTCCTGGAATCTGGTGTGAAATGCACCCCCAGTCCTAAGGAAAGGGGACATCCTGGTGTTGGCAGAGCACTGGGATGAAGTAAGGTCACTGGAATGCCAGCCCCACCTGTTGGACCCACTGTCCATCTGAGTTGCCAGAGCTTTACCAGAAGAGTGACTAATCCCTGCTGGAAACACTGGACAACTTTCCAGGCCATGCTGTTCTGTAGTGGCAGAATGACAGCTCCCCAGATGAGGAGTAAGAGCTATTGGTATTGTATATGTTTACATATTGTTTGTGGATCTGTAGATGTTGGTGCAAGGTGGGCAGATTTGGGTCATCCTATCTTCTTCCATAAAAATACTATAGGTGAAGGAAGCACTCTTCTTTATATTTTATTTTTATTTTGTTCTCAGAGAATTAATAAAAGGATGCCCAGCCATTCACATGACTCTAAAGTTGACTCTGACTTTTTTTCCCACAGAGTTAAAGTGACCTCCTCCCTTTTTTGCACCATCCCTTCTGAAATAAGATAGCGTTGTGTTAGATCAAACAATGTGGAGGTCTGCAGGAGAAGCCAAAAAATCATAATGGAGAAAGAACCTCAGGGTGAGGCTCCCAGCAGGCAATGTGTCATGTAGGTGGCCATGGAAAGCTGAAGAACAAGTTGTGGTCTTCGTGCCTGGTGGCTTGCTGGCTTCACCATGACTCCTTAGTGTCACTCAGACTGGAATTTATGCAGCCATAACATACTGTGGATGCAGTCGCACCATGCTCAGAGCTCCTCCGGGTCTGTGCAGGAAGATCTGTTTTGCAGGAGTTCCATGGAACTGGCTTTCTTGTCTTCTCTTCCTCTTGTGTTCTCCTGGGTGCTGAAGTCTTGTGGTCTAACCAAGATACTGAGGATTAGAAGGGAGCATGCAGGTGTAATGGGATGGGATTTGTTAAACTACTCAGAGAACATGAGCAGGTGTCTCCAGGCTTATATTCAGGAAGAGGAATTCAAAGGCCATTACACTGGAATGAGGCCAGCAAGGAACTTCCAGCTATATTCTCCTCCCCTGCAATGTAGATTTAGTGAAATTGTTTTCCCATACTGTTTCAGTTTTCCCTACTTGCTTAATAATGAACCTACCTCCTTTGAAGAGCTATAGAAGAACAAGTTCCAGTAGAACATCTAGCATCCAAGAGCAGAACCTCTATGCCCTCTTAGAAGTGTATTTTCAAATTGACTCTGAGCATCGGTTTGGATCCCAGAGTGCCCTATTCTCAGTTTTGCCTGTGCAGAAAGCTCATGATGTGACTCAAGCCAAGCTCTTCAAGTTCATCATGCCTCTGCACCCATTTCATAACTCCTATCTTAAAGTATGGAGGAAAACAAAGAGAATATTATGCAACACTCAGGGGTGGTGATAGGAAGGGCGGCTCAGAGGCAGCCAAAGGAAAACATATGAGAAATAAACGGAAAATAAGTGGATTAAACTGGCATAGGCCTGCTGAAGCGCAACTAGTTCAGCCTTTTGCAAGGAAATTGGTTAAATAACACTAAGGTTTTAACAACCTGATAAATGAGAGTGTTCATGAGTTATCAGAGAGGGCATGTTTTCCCTTGGGTATTTCCTGCAGCTTTGTGAATATGAACATCTCCACAGCTGGTCTGTCGTTGTAGTGTGCCCTCAGAGAAAGCTGTCAAATGCAGACCACTAATAATCTAGGGAGAAGTCAGACGAGACAGAGATAACAATCAGTGTGCATTCTTCCAAATGAAACCCATCTTTTATTGCTTATTTTAGAGTCACATTCCTACTCTCATAAGTCACAGACACTCCAGAAAATCTTGGATTTGTAATTCGTCCCTATCTTAGGCACTCCAAAATACTGCTTCCCACAGATCATTCAGATGCATTGTGATTTGTTTACTCAGTGTTGCCTTCAGACATGCTTTGTCCACCAACACTTCGACAACACTGTTTAGCACATTGCTACATGCCAACCAAGCCCTTGAAACAGGCTATGAAGATCTTCCATGCACAGATTCTTCATCTGTTGTGAGCATTAGCAAGCCCGTTGTTTTTCAATTTCTTAAATTGCAAACAGCAAAGATTCAGAGGACTTTTCAGCAAACTGCTATTCATAAGATAATATACCACTTGCTTTGTGGAAGTTTCTTAATCCTATGTAACCATGTGAAAATGCATCCTCACTTATTCGTGAATAAAGTGAAAGAGAAATTTAAAAAGAAAAAAAAGAGGAAATTTGTTATTTCAGCTGTGTATATGGAAGCATCTTTTAGTGGAGTTGGAATGAAAACCTGGAGCGGACAAAAGTGTTTGTACATTTCAGTAAATAAAGACTTCTTTGTAAGGCTGGAAATATGAGTTCTAGTTGTTGCTCCGTCAATCATAGTTTATACAGTTTGAGTGAGTCTCTTGGTCCCTTTCCCTTGATGGCTTCCACCTATAAAATGCAGATAATAATGTTCACTCATTCATTATCGTGAAACTCTGGGAGACCTTCCAGCTGAAATAATTGGGCTATCATCTCAGGCAGACCACGTACAAGACTGTCTACTGCTAATCTTGAAAGGAAGATACAGTGGTTCCTTCCTAACACCTAATAAAACAGCCCCAGGAAATAGGCACAACCGTGATTGTGTGATGGTCAGAAGGGCCCTTGATAAAGCAGTAGTCAAGCCAGGGACAGTTCCTGAAGGACAACATCCCTTTGGGAGCCACAGTATCTCTTCCTCTTCCTCGGGGTTCCTTTACAGTGGACGACACCTCAAGGAACATCCCGTTCCCACCACGCTCCTCTCCTATCTCTTTGATGACTCTGAGCTCCTTCTTTCCAGGCTCCTGCATCCTTGGCAGCAACAGCAGTGACCGTCAGTGCAGAAAAGTATTTTTCCCTACCTAGTTGCCCCTTTTCCCTCCATCTTCCCTTGCTTAGCTGCAACTTCTCTTATGCTCCTAGGCTTTTAGCTTCCAGCAAGAGCAAACTCTGCATCCATCTAGTCTGAGTGGATGCAGAGTCAATTCCAAAGAGATCTCCAGTTTCTACTTATAAATCCACTGGGGTATTACTGCTATTGTTTTGGGGGATGGAAAAAAAAAGGCAGAAGGAAGTGTGCCCTATTTGTGTAGATTTGCTGTCCTGGAACATTTTGGGTGTCATTTGCAAACCTGCTCGCAACTGGCAGAGCAAGACTCCCGTGGCTTCAGCAGAAGGAGGGGGCAAAGCTCCATGAAAAGTCGAGTTGTGATAAATTTTCTATTGCCATTGGCTAGCAGTCTTGGGTTGGAGAGCCAGCCAACTCAGGGGCCAAGAGGAAATCTGACACAGATGGCAGTCTGACTTCGAGTATCTAGAAAAAAAAGGTCAGCCTGCTCTGAGGGTGTGTGAGAGTGTTTTTTTTTCCTTCTTTAATAACTTTTATGAGCTTCGAGAGGGGAATCCAAGCGTTAATACGGTCTCAGTTTCAGGCACAGGAACAAAACAGAGCACTCCATCCAACTCCTGGCAGGAGTCAAGGAGAGCTGCTTCAGGTGCTCTGCTGCAATCAGGATCCCCGTGTCTACCTTCCCAGCCTCCTTTTTTTTTTTCTTTTTTCTCACCCATGAAGTGACCTGAGAAGAACCCGTCTGGTTATGCTATTTCTCTCACTCATGGCAGATTTACAGTGACTCCAGTAAGATGAGGACGTTGCGTTGGCGAAGGCTCCCAGCTGCGCTGCCTTCCGAGCCTGCAGGCATAGGTGGACATCGGAGCTCAGCACCTGGTAGCCCCTAAGTGACTTCCACTTCCAAATGTGCTCCCAGACTTTGAATACGGGGCCCAAACCCCAGGATACAGGACCCCTTGTCCTGGCTGAATAACGCATTTGGCAGTGCAAACACAAGGTCATTGAATAAGGAGCTATTTGTTGGCAGCAGAGTTTGACTTGAAGTATTTCATTATTATTATACCAAGACAGCTATGGCTCTCATTCAGAACTGAGATTCCCTCATGCCAGATGCAGTGCAAATGTATAGACAAAATTCCTTTAGAATTGTACTTAGAATATATGTATATAAAGACAAGAAATAGAACTAGATTTCCTGTAGCAGCTATAAATACATTTATTTTCTATGCTGATAGGAACTCATTTTCTGGAGACTAATCCTGTAAAGGCTAGAATGGATAGAGGCAATTCAAATCCTTCTAGTCCAAATGATTTCAGGGTAGAAATGTAATCCGGTAAAATCAAAATGTTCTGACAGGGAAAGTAAATGCACTAATCAATGTTCACTAGGTAAATCACACTGGAATATTTTATTTTGTTGATCTCCTGTGAGGCATTTCATTTCCAAACAGCTCAGTAATATTGTCCTGTTAATGAATTGTCTTATGGGAGTTGTAGTTCAAAATCTTATTCATTTTTGTGGAATGAATTGCCTGAATGACATTGCCCACCATGTGCTTAATATAATGCAAGCATTCTCCTCACAGAGCTTTATTTGGTGTATGGCAGTAGATGTATTCTGACCACAAAATCTTCTCAACAAAGAGAAAAGATTAAAACCACCTCGGAGACTATAACTCCCCATAACCCACATCAGGGAAACACAGTTTAATGATGAAAAAGCCCCAAACAAAGATTCATTTCAACAAGTCATACTATAACATTTCAATTTTAGGAAGGCTGAAATGTTTCTCTTCAGCTGAACTGTTGAGACAAAACAGCTCTATAATTTTGTTTGAATTTGCTCATCATTTCTGTGCCACAAACAATGACAAAAGCTGCATTTCTTGTCCTAATAATGTCTCAAAGCAAGGAGTGGATGGGAATTTCCAAATCTTAAATTGAGAAGTCACTAAATAAGAATAATACTTTCATGCAAAATGATTCATATACTTAAATGGCTCCATCAATGGAGATTCATACCCTTTCCACCAAACAATGGAAGAACATTGGAAGAAATGCCCTTGTATCAATTTTTGTTGCCTGTTTCTAAATAAAGAGTGCTTTCTCCGTGTGAAAAGAGCATGACCATAAAGCACTCTGTGGAATAGTATTAAGTTATGGTGGGAATTAGGTCAAATTTATTTTCCTTCCTTCCTAGTTATGCCTGTAGTCCAAGCATACTTTTTCTTTTTTTTCATGGTTTGTTTTTAAGCACAAGGGAAGAAGAAAGGGCATGCTAAAACTGAAAAAAAAAGGAAACCAAATCCCTTTTTGCTGTCTTATGCTTTTAGTGTTCATTGATTACCTGTGTAATGTGTCCACTAATTTACAAGCTGTAATCCCTATTAGTGCGTAGAGTTTTTGACACAGGCAAATCTCCAACAAACAAATCAATTGGGAGCTCAAGTTGTGCAGGAAAATGTATATCAGTTTTTAAATTCATTCTCGTACTTTGAAATGTGTTGTAACTTCATTTGTGATAAAAGATAAAAATAAAAATAAAAAAAATTAAAACATAATCCTATTCAGGGATATTTATCCATTGCTATAAGGAATAGCTTGGTAAAGGACAGACTTTGCCTTGCTAAAAAAACATAGGCGATTTCAGAGAGATTAGGCTGTGGATGTTGTCTAATAGTCATAAACTAATTTTCTTGTTCCATTAAGTATCAGGGGCTGCAAGTCAAGGCAGTCTAATTATTTCCTAGAAATATGATAGAGCCTGATAAATTGACCTGGCCTCACAAATCAAAGAGCAGGTGCAGTGCAGCTTGCAAGCTGTATTTAAATCTGTTGTTCTCTGATCCAGCTCATAAATCCATCCTGAAGTGCCTCTGGATTCGCACTACGAATATTCACACTATGATATTATGACAAAAATATGAGACCACCTTAGCAACAGACTTTCTTCATATGTTGTCAGAGGCTCATTTCATGAGCAATGAATTGAAGAGCAGTATCCAGTGCGCAGCAGGACGTGCCACATGAGACTCTTCCAAATTCCCTTAATTCATGGGAGAGTGGGTGCGTAAAGATATTCACAGGTAATTACTATTTAACACAGTAAACTTAAGAGATTGTAGAGCAATATCACAAATCATCCATTTATAGGCACTCTACATGGCACTGCGTGACATCTCCACTATTTAACTTTTAGGATAAACTTTAGATCTATTGTAAAATACCCTTTAAATTTTTTTTTTTGTTACACCTATCATGAAGTCCCACTTGATCCAGGAAGAGACCTGGAGCACTGGAAATCTTGGTCCTGGCTCTCTACAAGGTGCAGAACTGCTGGATCATCTATGGTGATCCAAAGAATTGGACTACATCTCAGAGAAAGGCAAAAATATAAAAGCAAACAAACCAGTAAAAATACTTATCTTTTTTCACTGACTGTCTTGTGGAAAAATGCCTTTTTGACTTCATAGGGTCTTCTGACCTCATGCAGGAGGTGTAAGAAAGTTGCATTCATGGAATATTACGGAACACACTAAGAGGAGGTAAATTCTTTCCTATTCCTGAAGGGAACCGGTGGAATTCCAAGGGAATAAGATTAGTATGATAATCTACATGGCAAACAAGTATGATTAATAAAGAACAATGATGTCATCTTTAAATTCTCACCAGATCAAATCAACTCATAGCACAATTTTCTAATTCCAAGTTCCTTCAGGCCTTTCCATAGACTTTCATTGTTCTTTTTAGAAAAACTAATTCCCAGACTCAGCTTGTTTGCCACCAAACCTGTCCCTTCCACATAACCTCTCTGATGACTTAACACGGGGGTTAATGGGTCCAATGCCATCTTTCATCTGGAAATCACCAGTGTTTTAAAAACAAAACTCAATGATCTGACTGTGGAGTTGAATCCTGATTCCAGAACAAAATCCCTTCATCAAAATGCACATTGGCTTCAGAGAGAGAAGCACCTGGGCAAATAGTCACGTTCCAGATTGCCTGTTTGAGGGTGGTATGAACCCCCTGGAGACCCTCATGCTCCACTGAGCAAGCACTCAATGGGTCATCGCTTCTGGCACCATCGGTGGGGCCGTGATCAGACATTTTTGGGCAATTTCCTCTGAGCACCGACAGTGATTAATGATACATGGAAAGAGCCATGTGCACACCCAGCTCCAGCTTGCACAGTCAGGAGTGCATTTATGAGGAGAAAAATGGACACTTTTTTGCTTTGCTTGTTACGAGTGACCCAGGATGTCCTACATGGACACAAGACTCAGTTCTGTGTAACAGCAATTGGATCTGTGGTTTCAGCACATAAACTTTCCTCCTCAGTGGCTGGTACACAGTCTTTTTCAAGTAAAATGGATATTGTCAAGCAGAAAAAACAAGGCATCATTATTCTGAGTGGAAAAAAAAAAGAAAAAAATAGAAAACCAAAAATCTGAGCTTTTCACATAAATTTTAGTGGAACAAAGTGCCAGAACCATTTCTGCTTATTTCAGGTAAAACTCCCTTTGCTTAGGAAAAAAAAATCCTAAAATAAGGAGATGAATAGAAAACACACAAGAAGCCAAAAATCCCAGGATCGTAGGTATAACAGTCTGCCAAGGTGGGAAAACTGGGAGTCTATGTTGAATTAAGTTAATCAGTATTCTACATGACACTGAGGGAGAAGGCACTCCAATACTGGAGGTGTTCCTTTCCTTTTAAATCCTTGCAAAGAGAAGTCGGAGTGAAGGTCAGGGTTAAATGGCAATTTAATCCAATTTAAGACCTGATTGATGAAAGGGGTTATCTTGTTCCTGTCAGCACTAGTCATTTTGCATCTGTTTGACAAGCCATCAACTTTTCCCTTCTAGGGTACATTTTTAGCTTGATTTGCTTCATCCTGTGGATCCTGGGGTAAACCTGAGGTTTTGGAGGGTGAGGAGCACTTTGGGGCTGTCTCTTTCAGCAGAAATTAGGATTTGCATGAGATTATGAGCATCACTTTGATATCACCAAGGACAGTTCAGTGAAACACATACTTCAGCCCTGAGGAATCCCTTTCTCCTGCTGGGAGCAATGCTTGGAGGTCCAGTCTGTTAGGGAGAGCTAAAGACCCATGTAGTCATTGCTGACTGGCCCTCCAAGCTCTAGAAACCTTGGAATCACCAGTCACAACCTCATATCCACACCAGAATTTTCTTCTGGGCATCCCTTATCTAGGGCAGATGAAAAAAAAGAAAAAAAAAACACCAAAGCACTAGTGTATTCTCAAAAAACAGCAATCATCGGCCATAATTTCTTTCAAATATAAAACTTTTGAATATATATCAATACAAGAGTGTTAATTGATCACAGTCTTTTAACATCTAAAGGACAACTATTAAACATCCAGGTTGGGAGCTTGGCAAGGATATTCTTATTCTCTTGGGAATCATTTGAGCTTGCAAATAGTCTTTGTAACCAAATACTCTATATATGTGTGTGTTTCCACAATACTGCGTCAGCTAAAATACAAGCTCCAATGCTATAGTTGATTATCCAACTATTATTGAAGTTTTCATGGCATAAACCTCAGCCTGAGTCACTCAGCTTTTTTTTGGAACCATTTGCAACATCTGAATTCTCCTTAATGATCTTGTAATTCTATGAATCCTTCCCGGTTCATCAGTATTAAACTGGAGATGTTCTTCCAGACTGGTCAGCTACAGACGGACCACAGTCCTCTTGCGAATAGCATGAGGATGTCCTCCTGCTCACAGCCCAGAAATATCTTAACATTTGGGCTTATCCAAAAGACTAACAAAATTATTATTAATAATAATAATAATACAAAAGATGATCTAGTCTTTGGGGATCTTGGCAGGAATGAAGTGTGCCAGACAAAGAAGAACAACGCTTAATAGGATTGTGTGAAGCAGGCAGATAATTTAATGCACATGTTCTGGATTTCTGCCCCCTGGTCATTGGTTTCTGGGATAGAGAAGAGCTATGGAACACATTCTGAGAACTGTCAGGGTAATGATCTCCCAGTAGTGGCTATTGAATTTGTTTAATGGACTGGATGGCATAAATAGCATCCTCAGGGAGAGAAAAACTAATATGTTACCATGTCAAGATCAATAGGAGCTGATGAAGTGGTACTGATGCCTCTAAAAGAGAAACCATTGTAGAGGATTTCCAGGTATGGGTTTCTGGGGTAGATTTGAAAAATATTGCAAATAGTAGGAAAAAAAAATCTAGTTTAAAAGGGCAAGAGAGATATGAATTACAGCATAAGTTAAGACAAATGATGTACTGGCCAATCTGGAATAAAAGTTGGTGAAACATAAGTGGCTGCAAATATTTGGACACTTTTTGAAAACTTCTAAATGTTGTGTTAACACCTATTATTTATAACTGAATTTTCATCAGTAGGATTTAAAATACAAAGGGGTTCAGTTTCATCAACTTCTTTTTATAAATGGGGATTTTGATATACAGACAGAAGAATTTACTCCCCAGAAGCCCAGGAGGAGAGCACCCTAAAAGTATCTATATATTCTAACAGGGTTCTTTATAAAAGAAGACATCAGATTTTATGTGACTTCAGAAATAAATCTGAGGACAAGCTTTATTTAATTACCCATTACAGAATCAGGACAAGAAAATCCCTGGCTCCACCCATCAATCTCACCCTCTCCTGGGCCCAGGAGACCAGAGTAAGATGCAGTTCTCGGTGCAGTATGTGAGCCTTCAAAACAGTCACACATCTGTGTAAGGTTGGCTCTCCCTCTGCCGATTTCACAAGACATGGGCAAGCAAAAATTGTTTTGACTCTTTAAATAATAATGGAAAAGTTTAGCAGTGTTTCCCTCAGGTTTCTTTTTGGGAAGTGGAGATGGAGCACATTAACTCAAGGATGCAGCCAGCATCGCAGCCCAAATTCCCAGGCCATCCGCAACGCTGTTGATTTTCCGCCAACTCTACCCTGGACAGAGCCAGCTGGCTTTCCAGGCTGCAAAACTCAAGCACAGGGAGACTGGTTTGCTTTCAAGTCCTGTCCCTACATGCAATGATAACATAAATTAACATTAGTCCCACACTTGCATGTGAGAATTCACCCCCAAATCAGTCAAGGTTACCAAAATAATGTAACTTCCAGTGCCCATATCTGAGGTTCTCTACTGTCTGGAATCTGGGTTTATGGTCCCACTCAAAGCTAGTTATTACATTATTTATGCCGTCCAAACATTAGTCTGGGTTCCCTATACAAAGCTCCATGTCTTGGTAAAAGTTCTTATGCCTATACAAGAGAAACCTGTGCATAAAAATTGTAGGATGTTTGCAGAAAGTCTAGGTTTTGCCTTAAAAAGTCTTTTCACACATCTCACCATGACAATTAAGTTCTTTTCTTGTGACCTCTACTGGCCTATCCTTAGTATATGGATTTATGAGAGCAAAGGATCAAAGCATTTGGGTACAGATAATTGCAAGTAATAATTGATGGGTACATGGTAACTTCCAGGATCCCTTTTTTGTCAGTACGTGCCATGTAGCTGAATTGAGAACTGCATCTGGCTTTACCTCCCAGGGCTTTTCTTATTCTCCTGGCAGCTCAGTTTGGAAGGAATGTAAAAAAAATTGAGGCACTCAGAGAAAGCATGTAACTATGTAATTAATTAAAAAAAACTATATGACTGATCTCCCAAATAAGACAAATTAAAAGACCATGCAAAGGACAGAGAGATTAGAAATTAGTATATCTAAGTTACTTTTGTTGCTCTCTTTAATGTATTATCTGGGAAACAAAAGCTTGTCTTAGGAGAAAGAATTTTTTTTTTATCAGCAGATCTCAGCAAAGGAAGGCTGAGATAGGAGGTAACTGCTCCCTATAAATGTATAAAAAAGGAAAGAAAAGAAAGAAAGAAAGAAAGAAAGAAAGAAAGAAAGAAAGAAAGAAAGAAAGAAAGAAAGAAAGAAAGAAAGAAAGAAAGAGAGAAAGAGAGAAAGAGAGAAAGAAATTAGACAAAGAGGAATGCTTTTCAAACTGAAAGATTACACTGCCACAGGAAAAAGAAATATAAAGTAGGTATAACTTGACATTTAATATCCATAGGTTGGAATTAGACCTTTGCTATCGCAGAAGTGAGGTGCTGTTAGTGCATTTGTCTCCTCTAATAAGAATCATACATCTGCTCATGGTAGCAGTACATAGGAGTAAATGGCATTGCCAGCTGTGATATAGATTTCTAGACTGGAGGGGTGGGGCCTGCACTTTGCCCCAAGATATGGGACATCACTGTCCCTTTCAACTGCCAATGTGGTCTAACCACTAGTCTAGTCTTTTACAAATGATCGGCTGTCCTGACTTTATTTATCTGACTCCTTAACCTCTACTTCCCAATCCCAGATGACTGGAGAGGAGACAGTTTACCTGCTAAATCTCCATTTTGACACTTTTATACTGTGGATATTTGGGTTGAAACAATCCATGAGCTCATGAAAATGATATTGCAAGAGGATATATTTCAGAATCCTCCAAGGTCCCTAGTAAACATCCATATGGCTCTTCCTTAACACTGAGGGAATTTTAAAACAAAGCAGGTTATACGTGCATGCAAATCACAATCTTCTAAGTCCAATGTGAAAAGACTTTTAAGTAATAGCCAAGACATTCCACACTGGCCAGATAATCTTTTTAATATCCTAATAATGAGAAAAAGATTTCTGAATAATTGCCTATCTCTTAACTCATTTACAAAGGTTAGTTCATCAGCTTAGACACTGATGGATGTCCTCAAAGTACTTATCAGTTATTCAGAGCAGACAAGAGAAATTTCAACATCTGCTTTCATTAATCCATCTGTAAAATGACCAATAGTGTAACTTATTTCTCAGCTTCAACTTTTCAGGGTCAAATGCTCTGCTGGCCTTGTTGGCTGAAGTCAATGGCACTTGATATTTGTCCCAGATGATAGCCTTCCACGTTTCCTTAGCCAGTATCAAGGTCACATTATTAATAATCTTATTCTAAATAGTATAAAGCATTTCATATTTCCTTTGCTTTCTTTTGTTTTGTTTTTCTTTAAGACTATCTATTTTGAGATTAAGTTATTTAAGCCAGGATTGACCTGTATGAGATTAAGTTATTTAAGCCAGGATTGACCTGTATTCCCTATTTTCTCATGAGTGACATATAAATGTATGATTAATAATGGTCATTTGTTTTTCAAGAAAAAAATAAGAGGTGACTCATGCTTCAGTAACAGATACCTCTAAGAGAAATCTGTTTTGATTTGAACAGAAACTTTTTTGTTTTACCACATAAAAGAGAGGAATAACGAAACCCAGTGACTGAAAACCGAAGTCAATATCTAATGCATATCAGTAACTAAGTACAAGTGCGTACCTGCAACTTTTTAATAACTGAAAACACTTAAGTAAAGGCATGATAGTATTTCTACCACACAATCTCTTTAAATGTTGAGGATGGTAGGGTTCATCTTGAGATAAAGCCACCTAACTTTAGGTGACTAAATGTAGGTTTTCACAGAATGTAAGGCTTGTATTCAGCCACCTTGAGACAGGTGTCTACCTGTCATAATTTAAGATGCCCTAGAGACCTGTATGGTGATCTGGAAGGAATCAGATGTTTTGTAGCTCTTGTATCAGAGAGGCTTTTTTTCATGGTAGATACAGTGAAATAGTTGTCCCATAACAACACAGTAGGAGTTCTTCTTCAGGGACCTGGAGTTCCTCCATAAAACACTGATTATGTTTTTACAGCTAACCTCATTTTTATGAAAGCATTGTGAAAAAGAAGGTGAAACTATGATTCATAGCCTACTCAAAGAAGCAAAAAATATATATGTTCAAATGGGTGAATTTATTCCAGATTACAGGGAAAACCAGAACACCCTTCAACTCCTCCCAAAAAGTCTATATTATGGTTGCTGCAGAACCCTTAGCCAATGCTCCAAATCTTTATGAGATCTCCAAATGCAGTTACAGTCTACTATTTATTCACCCATGGTTTCCTAGAGAAATTTCTCCAGGAAAAAATGCCCCAGAAGTTCATAAGAGTTATGACTTTTTCTGACTGATTCTATAGCTGTAGTGAGACAAAATTGTAGGTTAATACCTGAGGAATGGGAATGTGGTTTTGGAGGAGGGTGGAGAAAAAAGTTATTCCAAATATTAAATGATAACCACTTGGCCAATATTAACTGAGAGCAAATGGTGGGGTAGGAGAGATGGCTCTAAGTAGTGAGAGATATACAATTAGACTAGATGCAATATCCAGGGAATTAGAGATATACAATATCCAGGGAAGAGTGCCCATAGCTTTCTCATACATGCAAAGAGATTAAAGTTGTGTGATATTATGGTATTGGTTAAGGTACAATATATGTGGTCCTTAAATAGTAGGCTAAGTCATTCTCTAAAAACAGACTCTAAACCAAAACCCAGGGGGACAGGCATAAAATAATCATCACAGAAATTCAGGTTTGGAAAGGATCAGATATCTGTGATTCCAGTCTGGACCATGAGGTGTTCTCCAGAATTGTTCAACACTGTCAAGGGAGTGTAAGGTCTTAATCAAGGGTTGCTTACTCAATTCAAGGGTTCTTCTGAGTCTGATAATATCTTTTTCATTTTAAAAAGTAAGCCTACTGCCATCTAGAACCTCAGAAGAGCAAACCATACACAGTTTTACAACTTCCAGTACATCATTAAGTTATATTAATATAACATCATAATGCATAATTAGGCCAGAATAAACACAGCTTTCTTTAAATTATATTTTTGTAATGAAAATCAGAAAATCTTTTTTATTATTATTATTAATTCACAAAACAAAGCAAAAGAACTCTCCCCTGACGGGCCTTCTGGGACAACATTGTTCTGATGTTGATTTACCAAAGAGGCAACATCATTTAACAATGGTATCTTAGAAGGGCTATTTGTTATAGCTAGGAACATTAATGCATTTTTTTGATGCTCTGTGCACCTTTGCAGAAATACCCAGATGGTTAGAGAAACAAGGTTAGAAATCTAGGAAGGTTAGAGAGCCAATGCTATGTATTTCAGAGTGGTTCTTTGAAAATGAGATTCAGCTCCAGATTCTGACATTTAAATTTAAATTTAAGTAGCCAATCCATATCTCCATGTGAGTTAAGGGAAGGGTTGGTGAATTAAACATAGATGCCTACTGCCACTAGAGTTAACACAGGGCACCCTTCCCAGGCTACAGATGCTGCCCCAGAAGAGCTGAGGTCTTCCTTAGGTTCTGTGTTATGGCAGATGCCACAGATCTGTGCAGATGTGTCATGTATTCTGGACGTTGCATGGGTGACTCTTTGCAGCAGGTCCATTGGGCAGATGGTCAGGATGGATTCTGGAGCTTAGCTAGGTTAGTGTGGGAGTGAAATTCCTTTGCTGAAACACTGACATCAGAAGTCATCATCTGTCTCCCAATATATTTAAAACAGCTCTATAGGGCTACTGAAGAAACACTCTTCCAGCCTACCAAGTGCTGATGGGATATCCTGCAATGTCTAAAATAACACTGGATGTATTTATGTTTGTAAATGGTTGTACTTCATATTTATATTTAAGCAAATTAGTCCTACTTCATGAGATCTCTCTCACTTGTCTCACATAAACACACCTACACCAAGACATATAAAATGAGTTGTCTGTGCCTGGAAGAACTCTGACACAAAGCAGCATGGAATAGTGTGGAGCAAATGCAGAAACAGGATCAGATTCTGTGTGCTTGCAAAGCTCAAGTCCAACTGTCCCCGAGACACTGGATGAATGATTGGATGACACTGATGGAAACATCAGTGGGAACCAAACAGGACATACATCCATGTGTTTGACAGAATCTAGAGATGTCACTATCCATCTACAAACTAGGGATATTATGAAGGTGTTATAACTAAGAATCACTGTTTGCAGTCTCATGACATTAGAAAGAAAGAGATAGAGAGAGACTTGTACCTCTGTAGCAAAGGAGAGAGTGTTTATATGACATTCATTGATCAAAATCAAACCCTACTGAGCTTTTGTGTTGGTACTCTATCAGGAAAGACAAAAACAAAAACAAAACAAAAGAATCCCACTAAATTTTAAAGGCTCTTTCAATCTAGTAGGAAAAGATCTAATAAATACCAGTGTCTGGAAAGTGAAGTCAAAGTAATTCGGCTGAGAAATGGAGCACCTTCTTAAATGATGATGATTTACCACTGTAACAATCTATTAAGGGAAAAGGCAGTTCCCCTGCTTTTGGAATGAGTAACATTCTGGAAGCAGTTCCCAAGGCAAACACCTGTTATTGGATTCCATCAAAGGACAAGTGTTTAAATTTCTAGCCTATGTTTTCCATATCAGATTAGAGGATGTAATTGTCCCTTCTGGTCTTAAAACTCTCCAATCTCCTGAGTCTTAGTTCATTGCCTTAGTTTCCAGGTCCCAACAACTTCTTCCAGAAAGTTTCCAGAGTTAAAACTAAAGTGAAATGTCTGTCCTTGTGCTGTTCATTGAAACGTAATTTGCCTCGTGTTTGTTCTGCTCTTGTCATGACTTTGGGGAAATTGCACTTCTTGTTACAGCAAATGCACTCACAAATCCAGTTGCTGAACCTCAAAGGACATCAGGCCAGGTCCATGAGCAGGGCCTTGATTATCCCAGTTCCTTCTAGCTGTTTTTCAGCGGGATTTATTCCTTCTCAGGGATTAGTCTGTCCTACGGGTCCCTCAAGTATATCAGGAAATTTTCAAGCCAACACATTCTCTTTCTAAATCAAAAGTACTGCACAACCTGCTCCAGACGTTGAGGGAATAGATAGAATTGAGTTTGTATGGACACAGAGCAAGCAAATAACTGTCCTTCATATCTGGCTCCATGACTCAGATTGAATTTAGGGTAACACAGAGCATTGAGAAGCACCCAGGAGGAACTGAAGCCTAGAGCAGGACCCCTGCACATTCAGTTAATGTTTGATCAGGCACCCAAGTGTCAGTTGATAGCCTTCTAATGCCACCTGTGTGCACACGTTTGCATCTCCTGGTAGCTATTCTGAGAAAAATAAATCAAATAATAAATATTCATTAGCCAGGAGGTCCAAAGAAAGAATTTGTTACTGTTGGTTAGTCCATTCAGCCTAGTTCAGGTCCACATATGCCCTACACAAGAGAATACTCAAAAAGTTACATTTTGACATTGAGGGACACAAGGGTTTCCCAAGGGATAGGCTGCCCTGTGCATAGGTCTCATCAGCCTAGTGTGAAAGGCACTTTCCTCACTTTATTGTTACAGTCCCAAATTCACAGAGGACCGAAATGGAACCTGAGTATGGGGACAAGCATCAACCAGCAGATGACGTGAAAGAGGGGGCCTTTCTAAACAATTTCCTTGAACTGGGCTGGGATGTGATGATAAGATTCACACTTATAACCCCACTTCTTGGCCTAGCTCTCAATCATTTAGAAGAAAACAGTTATATCACTACTAGTCATTCCAGTAAGATCCCTGCAAAAAGAAATCTGTGTTAGGTAGTGTCATGTAGAAATGTCAGCTCTACTGCAAGTATAAAGAGAGTAAATAGCTTATACTTAGACATCCAAGGCAGGTGAGACAAAGATAAACCAATGGATTTTTCTAAGTCCCTAAAGAGATGTGTGACAATACAGAGAATTAGACAGGCATTTATAAAGTCCGAATCACTAGATTAAGTTTCGTTACATTTTGATATAGAGAGGGCTGCCTGCATTTCATACCTGGCATCCTGGTGGAATGAATACACTGCAGTGAATTGCCTAAATCCGTTCTTTCAGCATGCATGGAAAAATAATTGTAACAGGATCAGCCCTTTGGTGCTTGCAAGCTCAGCAGAGAAAGAAGTACCAGTTATTTCTTTAGAAAGACAAGAAAATGGACCTGCTCTGCTCTGGAAGCTCCTTTTGTGCAGATTCTATTTCAATAGCTTCTGCACAGAGAAATAAAAATTTCCAAAAAAAGAAGAGTATGGAAATGGTCAGTGCTTTGTTCCTTGATTTCTTTTGGCCATGAATGGTATAGCTGATTTAATTTGCTTTTCCTTCTTTTGCTTCCCAGCTCTGCCTTGATATTTAAAGGATTGTGACTGTTATTTATTCAGATATCAGAGGGAAAAACAATGCTGCTGAGCTGTCCTGGAAAGTAAAGGAGGTGTGTAAGGAGCAGCATGAGGAAAGCACAGGAGAGGAGAAATAGATTGAATAAAATCTGCCAAAAAGATGTTACGCTAATAAACAGAGGGAAGGAGATCTAACACAGATAATCCAGTCCATCTTAAGACCTTTCCAAAAGCACATTTGCTTATCAGTCCATAACCCTTAACATTAAGCCATTAATGTTTCTTCTCCTGAGATCACGTCTACCTAGGACACCTCTGCTTTTCATGGGAGGTCACTCAACCTGAAGGAGAATCCTTAGTCTGAACCTTTTCTACAAGCTACTGGACTGATCTCTCCTAATCAGAGAGTCTCTTCATGCCCAGGAAGGACTGTGTTTCCCTGATGAGTAGGTCCTGTTCTACAGGACATATGTGTCTATTTGGAGAGACCCCTCAAAACTCTTCAGGAGGCCAAAATTCTTGAAATTTCCAGAAAATCCTCAAGCTTGGATGCAAGGGAAATGCATGTGGACACATGACAGACCCACCTGTTACATGGTGGGTCAATAAAAAGCCCTTGGTATTCCATTGTAATTACTCGACTTTGTCACTTATCTAACCAAAAACTTTATGTACTGATTTAATTAGAATATGTATTATTTAAATCCAGGACCCTGCATAGCAGATGAAGCAGAGGCTAGGGGTTATTGTGTGCAGCTGCTAAAAGCTGCTCTGCAAACCATCAAGTGTAAAAAAAAGCAGCCTGAAGACATGCTTTATTCTGCTCAAGCATGGCTCACAGGAGAACTAGAGCCTTGATGCATGAAGGATTATAAATAAATTCCTTGGAGATATTTCCAGTTTTGTTTCCTGAGAATCCCATATAAAGAAGGAAATGAGTCAGGCTGCTGGGCTCCTTCCATAATCCTTCCTGCCCTGGGAATGGAAGTAAATGTCTCAAACAGACGTGGAGGTGGTGATGGAAGGACTTTTGGTGCACACTCAGGTATGGGATTACTGTGCTATAGATGTATATCTTGTGATCTGAAATAGGAAAACTGCACAGATCTAGGGGCTTCTGATATAAGGTGTCATGTTTGTTGGGACTCACCCATTCCAAACTAGGCATTTCCACTAGAGCTAATCATTCACGTTTCCTTCCAAGTGGAAAAAGATGGTAATTCCAGTATATGACTTCATAATGAAGGAAGAAGAATCCCAACAGAGAAATTAATCCTTCAATGAACTCTAAGGGTGTCTGTTTTTTCCCAGTGGCTCTAAAAGAAAATCACGCAGCCAGTTAGAATGTGTCAGGTTAAGTTAATTGAATTCTGCATCTTAAATGAAACAGGATGTCAATTTTTGGATACAGGATCTTTGGTTAGCCTCAGGCACAGCTCTGAGGTGGAATTGATGATGATGTAGGGTTGTGACTTTTAAGATTCAGGTGTCACTTCTGTCCTGGCAGAGACTCTCTATGTAGCCTTGAGGTAATTCTATTGCCTTCACACAGGTCATTTAATCCCCTAGGGTATCTTGCCTGACCCCCAAATACTATTCTGGAAGGATGCAGGTTTCTTGCAAGTCTTGAGTCCTTCCACCCCGTGACAATTACCCAAGGTATTTACATAACCAGGTAGAACTTTTAACTTTTGCATTCCCAAAATTGAAAAAAAGAAAAAGAAAGAAAAAGAAAGAAAGAAAAAAAAAAAAACCTAAGCTTTCACCTACAGGTCTGCAAGGAGCTAGGTGAGTACAATGAGGGACTAGCAGTGGGGATGTTTGAGGGAAGGACTCTGAAGCCCTCAGATATGCCAGGTATTCTAGAGTCAGAGATGCTGGTTGCTTCACTCTTCCTTCAACCAAACATGTGCCCTGACCATAACAGGGCAAAATGCAGAGAAAGATCAAAAATGTTCAAAAAGGAAATTCAAGAGTTATGGCACACTGCTACCAGTCTCCTGTCTGGATGGCCAGAGGATATCAGGACCTCCGTAAATAACTCCAGATGCAGCTATATATATATCAGATACAAAGGAAGCGTGGGAAGAACAAGGAGTCAGTAACATTGCTCCTAAGCACTAGTTCCTCACCCCAGGAAGTGAAAATTTGCAGCTGGCCTTTAGCTATGGACTTTGTTGGAACACCTGCAGTGACTTGGGCCTGGACTTTACTTACATTGCCTGTAAAAGAGCAATAAAACCACAGCAATCCAATAAAAAAGCAGTGTCTGTGTTACACTGTACCAGTTTGCCTGATGAACCTGGAGCTCCAGATAATGATTCCACTTGAAATAGGTAATGATGGTTAACAAACAGCAGTCCAGTTACCCAAGACAATACTGACAGCAGCGTAGGACTGAAGAAAACAGTCTGATCAAGTTTCTTCTCTAACCTTTCCAGATTAGCTGCTGCCAAGAAAAAGCAGGAGAAAAAAATAAAATAAAGGAGAGAAAGCAAGAGAGAGAAAAAAAAAAGAGAGAGCAACAAAAAAAGAAGGAACTCTAAAATTGTTGCACACTGGAGGATTGGAAGGAAATAATGTTTTTACAACATGGGCAAAGGTCTCCTCTCCTGTGCCCAGTGGATCAGCTCCAAGCCTTGCTGGAGTCAATGGATAGACTCCTTTTGACTTCACAGGCTCTGGATCAGACCCAAAGCTCCCATAATGATGGCTAAGAATGGGCTGCCTACTGGGATGTCTTTAGGCTTGATGCAGCCAACAAAAACCTTGTCCTCTCAAGAGCATTTTTGTTTTCATGAGGCTAATCTAAAGTTAGCTGCTGGAAGCAGCACACCTTTTTCGCATCTGGACTGATGTCCTCACAGCCACAGGCTGCTCTGCCATGTGACAGCCCCTTCAGAGGTTACTTCTGAACACCAGAACATATACAATTACTGAAATATTACATGTTTTGACAACCACACTGACAGTATGGCACAATGAGAGATGTCTAGACCTCTCCAGGACAGATTCTTGTATATAATCCAGATTTCCAGAGCCACCCTTGTGACAAAGAAATTGTTAAGAAAGCAGCTGGGATGAAAACATGAAAATCCACCTTCCCATATTTATTTTTTCACCCACAGCCGCCTCTTCAGTGGCATTCACACCGTTATGGCTGCTGAATTAGGGGCTATGGTGCCCCTATCTGGATGCCCATTTCTATTTGTCTGGGGGTTACAGTGCAAAGTCCAGCTGTTTCCAAGGCAGGCAGTGTATCCTCAAGCAGAGGGAATCCAATCCACATCCTCCAACCATCTGCTGGTGCTACAACTACATAGCAGGAAGCAGAAATGAAGATTGAAGCCTTTTTATCAAGAGCAGAGAAGAGATCAGAACTGAAGAGGTGAAGTGACACAGACCGGAAAGCAGCACAGGCTCGTGTATGGAAGAACATAAAGGATGCAAATCTCTTCTGTTTGTACATAAAAAACAAATAAAAGAAAAGAGAGAGAGAAAAAAACATGAGTTTCATATGGCATATTTTAGATGCCCTTTGAAATTTACCTCATCTTGACTAAATCTACCTATACTATAAATAATGCTCTGAGTAATTAGCTCATGTGGATACATTTGCAATACAAAGATCTGATGGGACATGTGATGAATTTCACCTCCTCTGTCATGGTCTGTGTCATGAAGATGGCATGACGGGTCTGGCTTTGCAGTGACACTTTCTGACCAGTTTCTGGATAAACAAGATTTCCAGATCCTCAATATGAAAATTTTCTTCTTCATTCCTCGCAAAGTAGAACAAATGTTTGAAGGGTATGGAAAGTGCCTCATCCCTTGCGTTGAGATCC
This sequence comes from Crypturellus undulatus, assembly GCA_013389825.1. Taxonomy (NCBI): domain Eukaryota; kingdom Metazoa; phylum Chordata; class Aves; order Tinamiformes; family Tinamidae; genus Crypturellus; species Crypturellus undulatus. The sequence goes on along the minus strand of VWPW01030128.1, from coordinate 542,816 downwards.
GCATGGTCATTTTCTCTCCTTTTTCTTCATTGCTGCATGCTAAGGTAGGACATTCCTCACAAGAAATCGTCTGTAAGCCTGACTAGATGGTCATGACTGCTATTAATCCGGTCCAAGTTGTAACTTTCTGTTTTATGGCCATTGGTACACCTAGAACTTGAAAAAAAAAAAGAACCAAATTGCTAATTTTCACTTCCGACTGTAGTAGTAAAAAAAAGGGTAAAGAAAAGCATTTTTTTAAAAAACAAATATAAATCAATAACTCTCTTATGAGTTCATAATAGTTTTATGCAATTCATAAAGGGACATCTCTTGTTTAATAGCAGAAGGAACTGGGAAAGGAAGCAGCAACAGAGAATTTTTGCTGCCACTGTTGTCATTTCTTCCTCTTCTCTGTCCTTGCTTTTGTGGACATGCAGTCCTTCCTACCTGTCATTGAGCATTACATTTCCCTGCCTCATCCTACCAGCCTCTGTGTACAAATTTATTCTCTGCCATATATTTCTGTGACCTCCAGTTTGATAAATATTGGGTCATTGGTTTGTTCTGAACTAGTAGTTAAATAACTAAAATAATTCACAGCCCTAAGCAACATGGTTGGAGTGACATATAGCCTGCCCTTGGAACACATTCTTCTTTATGTTCAAAGCTTCTTTCACTAAGATTCTAATGTCAGCTCTTATTTCTTGGTGTTAATGTTACTGGTAATAAAGGAAAACTGCTTTCCCAGGCTGGTTTTATTAAAAAAGAAATCTGAAGAAAAATGCCATCTGCCAGTTTTCTGTGCTCGTGTATGTGGTTTGGGGAGGGAGGGGGGATGTTATTATTATTGTTATTGTTGTTGTTGTTGTTGTTGTTATTATTATTATTATTATTATTATTATTATTATTATTATGTAAGAACTTTTAGCTAACATCATCCAGGAAACAAGTATGAATGAAAACAATTGAAATAGGCTGGGGAAGCCAATGCTTTTGATTTGAGGGGAAGAAAGTCAAACCAAAAATCCTCGTTTGGCAAACATTTGTGGTTTGAGGGCTTGCTTTTTGTGACTTTTTGTGTTCTTAGCAACAACATTTAGCTGAGTCACACGCCAGAGGGAACTCACCAACCAGCTGGGCTACCATGGCTAAGCCATGCTGAATTGCAATCTTGGTGGCACCCAAGGCAAGCAGCAGCCTCTGACCCCCAAATACAACAACCCAGTGACCACCCATCACTGAGTTTGGTGTACAAGAGGAGCAATCATGCCCTTGGACACTCTTTTTGAGCAAAGCTGGAGGCTGTCTGATGACAAATAATTCTTCCTATGATCCTTCTATTGTTTACCTGCACTCTTACTCCATTCCCTGCAGGACAATAGCCGATGGCGGTGTTGACAGCGCTGTTGCATTTGTGTGTACCAGATGTTCTGCAACATCTGTTTCCCAACACAGAAGGAACCTCTGAAGCTCCCAAGAATGCTAACAGTGTGTCAAAAGCGTCTTTTTTTGGTGCAAATTTTATTCCACTCAGTCCTTTCAGTGGCAGCTTCCTGGCATTTAGGATTTATTCTCATCCAGTGAGTTTTTAAAAAATATACAAACGGTTGAGGCCAAGGCTTGTAAAGAAAAGGTCAAGTGCACCAAGGTGTGAAAGCTTCCAGAAGAGCCAAGGTACAACAGGACCACAGCAGCTCAGCGAGCCAAACTGAAAGCGAGCACGCAGACTTGACGTCATCCATTGACACTTGGTATTTTGGAGGCATGGGATGACTAAAGAACTCTGTCCTAGTTATTTCCCATCCTGTAAGTTATTAGGCTTCATCCTTACCACTCTATACAGAGCAAAACCTTTCAGAAAGAGAATTGGAAAGTTGTTTTCCATCTCTTTGGATTCTCAGATTTCCTCAGACTTGGAGAAGGGAATAAATACTACAACTAAGTAGTATTTCATGGGCAATGTTTTCTGGGCAGATTTGAAGACAGAGGGGAAGATTCTCAAACTAAGGTTCCTTTAATTAAATTGTTCCTGAGGGTAGGGAATTTCTGAGCAAAAGGACTAGAAAAAAAGGCTATGATGTTCTCTGTCCTTTTCCCATCACAAATTTATTTGCAAACTGTTAGTGAGCAGGAAAACCCCTTTCAGGAAGAGCTCAGGTCTCTGTTCTCCACATTCCTAGTAGAACCCAGCCTGATTCCTGCAAATTGATGCTGGTTCCATCTCTCAGGGATGCTTTCATAACACTGGGTGAAGTTCAGGCCAAAAACTTCACATGTTTTACTGTGGTCCCAGAAGAACCAATTCAATCCTTGTTCCAAAGGCATCCTGAAGCCCCCTAGCTCCACCTAGCTGGTCTGTTTGTAGATGGATTATCCAGGCTGGAAGATCAAAGGACAGCTGGATGGTCCATCCACATACACAGATGCTATTCACCTGGCTGCACATCAACAGTAAATTTTTTTGAAGTCATGATTTTAGTTCTGATTTTTGGCTTCTACCTATATGAAGGGAATGGGTGTGACTGCAGAAGCTCTTTTGGAGTGACTTGCTGCTTACTCCAGCAAACCAGTGCCCACATCTGCTTCACTGAAGGACTGTCCAGTTTCCCTGTTGGAAGGCTCATCTGAAATCAAAATAACTAATGTATTTATATTAAAACAACTCACTCACTCTAATAGTTTGTTATGTTTGATATTTCTCAAACTCCTGTCCAGAATTTCATACTAGAACCCTGCAGATTCTATACAGTTCCTTAGCAGCTCTTAATAGTTCCCCTTTAGTTATATTCTGTGGCTTATTTATTTTATTAGTTGTTTAATATAAAGTGTATGATGGCCCAGTAATGTGGATTTCAGAGCCCAATTCACTTAAATCAGGCTATATATATCAAGACCATCGAAAGCATAGAGAATGTTGCTAACTACAGACTTACACAGTCGGTATTAGATTTTACTTGATATTTCTTGTAAAGATGAAAATATCTTTTGGAGCCCATCACATGGAGATATCTAAAAGACTTGCAAAATACTATTTTCACTGTAGCTGAGTAGCTAAATTTTGAAAGTCATGGAGGTCCGCAGTTTCAAAGCACGCACTTACTCCTAAGGCGCTCCTAGGCGCTCCCATAGGCAACGCCTACTGATTAAGAACAGGAACTGGAAAATGTGTTACAGAAGAAAAAGAATTTTTTCTTATATTTTAATAGTGGCATTTATAGTCTTTTCCCTACCCCATCTCTGCTGTGAAACAGAGAAAATACATAACAGTAAAAGACTACAGACAAGTAACACTCCCTTTTCAGCATCAGCTTTCACTACTCTGAGGTCTTTTTAATTACTTAGTGAAGGAAGGCCTTAGATTGTGAAAAGTCACCCTTTTCTGAAGCCCTCTGCATGCTGTTTACAACTCTTGAAGAAGCTCACACCTTTCCTCTGCTGTCTTTTATTTAGAATTGGGAGGAATAAAGGAATTTACAACTGGGAGGTCCTAAAGATGCTCTGCCTTGAAAGAATAAGCTGAGTTGTGCAAAGACACTGGGATAAATACTCAGCTGATGCAAACTAATGCCTCTTTTCTACTCTCATGGGGTAATGCTGGTCCACATCATTGACTGAAAATCTACCCTGCATCTAGTGCAAGGGTGATTTTATATGAAAATCATCATGGGGCTTATATGAAAAGGATCTCTCCAGTGTAACATATACTGTAGTACTGCTGTTACCCAGGGTGGTGTATTAAAATATTGCATCCCGCAAAAAAGCTTTTGCAGAACACTAACAGATACAAAGCAGTTTGCAAAGCTTACCCTGCAAAAGGCACAAGTAGACACAGTGAGTAAGTTAAGAAACCTTTATTTAAAAGGGGATTTTTGAATCTTTAAATTGCCATATAAACATATAACAATGAATACATAACACATCCTAATAGAAATATACTTCAGCACATATTCATCTACAATTGACATTTTTTTTATGATTCCATCAGACTATTTTTCACTGATATAAGTATAACCATAATTTTTACAAAAGACCTGAGCAAAATATAACTTGTATAATTTAGAACTTTTCCATGTTATTTGTGCTGTCTCATCTGTAATAGTCTTAAATCTCCAGTCACTTCCTATCTAGTCCTCCAGGAGTTTCTGGTATGTCTGAAACCATTTGAAAACCTTTAGTATTATAAAATGAGATTCCTGGTATGGTAGGAATAATACAGTGATTTTTTGACCATTATCTAACTGCCTGTTTATGTACAGGAATTATATCGCATGTTGCAAGGTCCTAATCCACAGAGCACTTAAGCACATACTCAGTTTTAAGCAAAGATTACCTTGTTGGTTGTAATGGGCTTTGACTGAGGCTGGGGAATAGCCACATTGAAGTGTCTGTGATTTAGATACAGAAAGACCAACAAAGAAGTCAAAAAATCTTGCAAAACAGGAAAATCCTACATTTCCAATTGCTCCTAATGATCCCCAAAGCACCGAAGTTTACTGAAGCCACAAGTATTTTGGGTGTTAGCATCACTTTTCTCTTAGAGGCAGAGTAGGGTGCTTTGAATGAGTATGAGTGGAGTTTGCTCACTGAATTTCTGCTTTGAGGAGCAGAATTTATTTGAGTCTTCAAAAGGCCTGAAACACCAAATTCTACACCATTGGAAAAATCTCCCTTCCAAACCAGATAGCCAGAACCTATCTCCTGAATTTAGACAAATAATCCAATACAACTGCATTCAGATAAAATATGACTAAGCATACATAATTTACACAAGGCTTGATTTGTCAGCTCTCATCTGATACCTGCTGACATAGTGCTTATAGTTGGAAGAGCAATGAGAAAGTCTAGCTTGGAAATCCTAGCTCAACATAAGCATGAAAAAGGGTTCAGAGCATTTCAGTAAGTGCACAACTGATAAATCTATGCACTTCCCCAGCCCAATGACTTCAGTGACATCTCTGGAAGAACTTTAGATGAATATAGTATTCAGGTATTTCCAGGATTCAGGAACCACCTGAGCATGAGTTTTGAGTAGCTGTTTTACATGAAGATGTTTATAAAGCCTACCCGGCATTGGCTATGTTCTATAGAAGAGTTCTATATACTCTTCAGTAGCTTCAGTGCCAGCTTCAGCCTCTAGAAGAACTTTCTTCTTCCATAGTAACCTTTCCAGATAAGGAAGCAGGATGCCAATAATGTTACCTTGGAAATGACAGCTAGGTACCAGTCCTTGCTTCACTTTATCTCTTGCTTAAACTTGTTACTGAGACCACTGAATTAAAAGGTATGAATTTTATATAACATGAGTTCACCAAAAAACATTCAAAGTAACTTGCAATTACTGTTAGGGAATAAATATATATATTATATATATACATATATTCTGTGTATGTTTCATATATATATATATACACACATATAATAAAAAATATATAAGGACAATGTTAATCAAGAAAATTCAACAGGAAAACAGGAAGCAAGACAGTTTCACAAGTTTCCTTTTATGATCTCTAGAGAGAAATTGGATCTTCCAGAGACTGAGGTACCTCAGGAGAATCAGCTGAGAAAAGTCATCCTCTTGAGATGGTTCCTTTTAACCATCCCGAAAGGGAATTCTTCAAGATGAGCTCTGACTTCAATGTCTCACCTTTAGGCTACACATACGCATTAAAGAACCTAGTAAAGTCTAAGCCCAGATCTTGGTTTTGGACATGTTTAATTTAAATACAAACTATCTCTCCTACTTACCAGAGATATATTCTGTCACTGAATAGAAATCCACAATCAATGAGAAGGGTAAAATGGATTCTGATGGTTAAGAATTGGTATGATTATGTAGAATTACTTGAAGACAGAATTCTGGAGGACAGAGGATCTGGTAGGAGGCTTGCACAATCCTCAAGAGGGAACTCTTGAGGGACAAACCTTGAAAGAAGAATTGAGCTGATCTTCAAGCTGAAAGTAAAAGCCAGACAAATTTGTCTTGAAAAAGTTGCCAGTTTTAATACAAGTTCATGGTCAAGTCTGTATTGATAGGATTTTCATACTAATGTTATTTCTTTCTCAAAATATTTTCTGCTAAAAAAACCACGTAAATTTGGCACAAGAATTGCTGTTTGGTGGTCGCAGAGTTCTATTATACTGGAACTCAGAATTCTTCATCTCAAAATTTAAAATGATGGCGTGCTGCTTTTCCTGGAAAAGTAGACTATCTGGACATTCATAAAAGATGTATATCTAGGTTTTTCTTAAATGCCCTCAAGGCTGTAGATTCTGTTTCATCCACAAGCATCATTTTTAGTACTTCACTATCTTTCATATTAGGAAATCTATCATGATATCTATCTAAGCTAAGTCCAGGACCTTTAGTTCTGTCCCTAATAGACATGGAGAACAGCTGGATCCCTGGCAAAAGGAACAGATCACACTACAAAATGCAGTCAGTGCTGCCCACTGGCACAGACTCTGTAGTGAAACACAGATTGTTTTACCATATTGGTGGCAAAAGACTAAGGGGTGAAAGAGGAAGCTAAAATCCTGGAGGGGAGAAAAAAAGCTAAGGAGGGCAAAAAGGACCCTCATGTTAATGAAGTCAGGTTGTCTTGATCTGATGCCTCCTGTAAAACAAACGATTAACCCAAAAGCTGGCAGGGGGGTCAAAAATATGATGTATACATTACTACTTGACTTAATATGAAGAGAAAATTGTCGAACAGAGTGGAAACTAGCAAGAACCTTTTGCCCTCAGTAGAACTCTACTGACTTACTTACATCCATCACCAATCTTCTGCGAAAATCAAAATCCTCCCTGACTTCATTAATCAAAATCAGTGGGAAGATTCACATAGCATGGGGTAGTAAGAAGCTTAGTGGGTTACAGAGCCAAGATCACTTCTCTGGATGTGAATAAGTGCCTAGTCCCAAACAGCTCAAGTCTATCAATCTATCCATCCATCAGGAGGATAAGCCATAAGTCTCCTGATAAGTAATCTATCAGTAATCCTGATAGATTACTGATGCCATACCATGGCATCAGTAATCTATCTCACAGAACTGCCATGAACCTCTAGGTCTCATATATGAGAGCTCAGAGATTTGAGTCATTGGGAGAAGGATTTTGTTGTTGATGGACACAGAAATGTGAGATGGGACGTGGCTTATAATGGATCTGTAGTTGCAGCTACATCTGATTTTTCTCTGGGACTAACATGACCGTAATTTGCAATGTAGCTGAGAACACGCTCATCTTCAGTGGATTTCATTTCCTATAAACTCTGTGACACAGTGAACCATCAGTGGGGAAAGCCAATGACTCCATTAAACCTAGTGAGATATTAGCATGAGGACCATGAGCTGCACGAATGGCAAAGGGGTGCATTGACAGGGTAATAGAGGCTTAAGAGAAGAACGAGACTCTCCTTTTGAGCCCTTCAAATTAGTGAAAAATGAGCAGGAATGACAATCACCAGTTATTGTACATGTCCTCTGTAGGGAAAGTTGTATGGACAAGAAGGGAGATAGAAAAGGGGTTTTGAGCTAAAATAGAGAAGTCCCAGGGTATTCCAGTGAACATCTCCTGTGCAGTATATGGACAGTCATCACTGCAGCTGACCAAGAAAGGCTGAATCAGGGAGAGACGGGTTTTGGAGTATAGGAAACACAGCACCTGCACCATATGCTTAGCAGTAGGTTATCCATGTGTTTTCTATCTGAAATGCATGCAGAACTAACCAAAAATTGTGACGCTTCTCTCAAAATATTATTTTTGTGGGATATTTAGGCTTGGAAACATATGTTGAGATATGCCTTGCTATTTTCCAAGTTATATGTAATCATAACACAAGAAAATATTCAGCGCTACTTTTTGAAATTTTCACAAACTTTCAAAAATATACCTTTATATCTACATATTTATCAGTGTCCCTTGTCCCAGGTTTTGCTGTCTCTTTTGTTTCTTTTGCTGTCACTGGAAGCACGCAGGATATGCAAATAAAAGAGAAAAACACAGAGAGGAAGGACTGCAGTTTTACTGTTTGAATTCAAAAGAAGAAACAAAGAAGGACATGAATACAAAAATGCTGAAATGCTCCCTTTGAAAAGAAAAGCATTTTCATTTTTGAAATTGTTTAGAAGGGAAAAAAAACACCTTAGCTCTGGTGAGTGATAGTCATGCCCCAAACTGGTCTAAAACCAGTTGGTTAAAAGTGCTTCTCTGCTTAGCAAATCATAAAACCACCATCCCTCAATCACATATGGACAAGAGCATTAATCTTGCCTGAGATGATATGCAGTTTGCAACCTGCTCTCTCCTGCCTGCTGCTTTGATAGTCCATTTTGGTGCTTGACAAGCTGTCTGTCTGGTCAATTTGTTCTTGAATTTCTCCATCCAGCACCTGCTCTGCATTAAAACACGAGGCTCTTACAAATAAGCGTTCCTGAACTAGACATGAGAAAAACTCTGGACTGGAATGAAGATTCTGCTCCATTAACTCTCGTAACTGGGTGGCGTCTTTTGTTTTCAAACATTGCTTTTAATGGCGCCTGTTAAAGATGAAACAACACTGTGGTTGGGTGTTACAGGATCCTCGTATAATTTTCTCCTCTAGCTGAAAAATCAAGGCTGTCAGTTTACATCCACAGACACAGGTTTTTTTTTTCTTCTATTTTTTTCTTTTTTGTTGTTGTTGTTGCTTGCCGAAAGGTGCCTTGAGAGTTAGTTTCCACTAGAAAAACTAAAGAGGCAAAATGTGGAAAACAGAATTAAAAAGAGAACATAAAACTCATCCAGCTGTGAGGGGGAAAGAGGACCTGCAAGATCCAGCACGTTTTGAAATCATTGTTCTTAACTGGGATAGAAGGTGCAGCCTGGACTGGGGAGAGACCAGGTCATGCTTCCGATCAAGTTATTGAGTGCAACAGGTTTGAACTAAGCTGGGACAAACAGGATCCAGCTGCTCAATTCCTCTTTTTTGAAAACACGGCATATGGGTGGTAAATGCAGGGAGAAAAACACTTTTTCTCAATACAGTTTGCATTTTCAAGCCTTTAGGAAGGATTTCCAGCAAGGGAAAAGTTTGTGCTTGGTAGTACATCTTTGCATGCTGACATCTCTTAGGTTAATTTAGGTGCTATTATATCACTCCTTTACTGAAAGGAGTTTTGCTGCAAGCTATAGTGGCTTCGACCTGAGCCAGGAGAAAAGCAAGATATTGGTGAAGAGTATTTTAATCATCAAGAATTTGTGGCCCATCAAAGCAGTCCTTAGTCCTCTATTTTAAAGGAAAATCTTCAGCCATGTGCATGTACAGCAAAGGCAGTATTCTCCTGCCTTTAGGTACCTAATATGCTAAATATCTAAGTCAGTTATTCATTTTAGAACTCCGTACTGCCAATGGAGAAAAGCATTACTCAGTAGATGAAGCAATTCTTTTGCAAACACACACACACTGTGTTTTTATGGTCTTTGTTTTTACTCCAGAGAGGAAAAGCCCAGGAAAAGAATGTGCCACATGCAGTATCAGCAATGAATTTTCCAGAGGTCAACTGTATAACATTTAAGACTCTCATTCGTGATTTGGCCAAGGTTTTGAAGCTCAGTTTTACAGCCCAAACACAAAAAAATTGCATTGAGGTCGCTGACAATAAATCCTTATTCATATTCAGAAAAAGGGTCATATTCAATCCCATTTTGTAAGGACCTTAGTTATACATAGGTATAACTTTTCCTCTGTTGACTATACAGGGATCACAGACAGTCCCATGGATCTCCAGATAATTCATGAATCTCTACCCAAAAGGAAAGATATAATCACTGCTGCATAAACTTACCTTGGACATCACAGTGAGTGGTCTGAATAGGGAATATCACTCACAATTTGACTAATATGTCCTACATAAATGCTTTTTATCTCCTTTATGGGTGAGTTCATGTGGTTCCTTTCAATTTTGGGCTAGCAATTAACCATCTTCATTATATGCCCTGTAATTAGTATCAAATATACATGTTTAGCCTCTGAAATATCTGGGAAACAGTGTGGCCAGGGTAATTGCAAAGGCATTTGTGAAGGTTTTAATAGGAACCACTGTATAAAATTTTCTTCTGTTGCTGATTTTGGCATGCTGATCTATATTTTCCCAAGTTCTTTGTAAAGAAAGCTGTTTTAAATGGTTGATTTGCTGCCTTGCCTGCCTTTCCTGACTTCTTTCTTGTTAAAAGCCATAGCATGAAGTCTTCCATTAAGAGCTGAATTGATTTGACTGCATTGATGAAACTCAGGTCTTGCACAAGTTTGGTAAATACCTTGCAGGATAGTTAAGGCAGTAATTATTCAGCCAAGCATTACCTACTAGGAACAAGATGTTATTGTGGTCTTTTTCCTGTTCAATGTCTGCAGTTTTAAGAGATGTGAGATATAAAGAGACGCAGTACATTAAAAAAAAAAAGTAATCTATGCCTAAAATGTGAATATGGCAGTTGTGAATTGACAGTTAAGTTGCAAACTGAGCAGCCTAATGCCATGGAAGGCTTTACATGCTTTTCTATGTAAAGCATGGGAAGCTTCACATTTGCTTCCCATGTAATTCGTGACTTTAAACACCAGTAGATATCCAAACGGATTCTTTTCCATTGGGTTTTCATGGTAATAGATGATATTTTGGGGGAAAATTAGGAAATTTACAGTTTCAGGTGACACTTCCTAACTCCAGGGATGATATTTACGTTGCAGATTGCAACACCTTATTTCAAGGGTCTATATGGAGTATGCTGTCATGAACTGGGTGTTATAGTTTCCATTATGGTCTCTACAGACCTAGGACTAAAATAGGTGCCAAAAGGTAGACTACTAGTCCCATTTCAGGCAATCTAAGTAAATAGAAATCTTCTCTGTTCTCCCTTCATTAGATTAAGGAACAGGATACTTGGCCCAAGGATGTCAAATGCCATCACATACCTGTACTGAGGAAAGTGAAATGATCCTCAGATGTTTCTTGGCTGTGATGGGAGCTAGGACACCTGGTCACAGGCATTTCCATGTAGACACCTAGAAATAGGTATCTAGGTCTGTCTCTAATCCAGATATCTACATGAGGAAGCTTCTTCTTTTTTTTTTTTTTTTTTTCCTGAGGCCCCTCTAGAAATAATCGAGAAAAAATGCCTTGAGATGGCAGCTGAGAATAACTAGATCATTCCTCCAAATAGCTACATTTCTCTCCACTGATCGGATAAGAAAGTCGGAGTACCTAGACTCTTAGTGCTTAGTGCTAATTTAAGGTATTTTAGATATTTTACCTATTTGGGACCACTGCTACATAAGCAGTCTCCCAGCTGACCCGCATGTGCTTAGGAAAAAATCAGTTCCCCCCCAGTTTCTCTTCCTGGGGAATGGAAAGTTCTGTTGTTATTTTAGTTTCCTTTCCACTCACTGTAAAGATGGGGTATAAAATTAACTACATGTTTTGCTATAACCTTTGTGCCCTCACTGACTGGGGTGGCCTTTGGATTAGACCTGAAAGATCAAAGATAAAGGAGAAGACAGTCAAAGACAGATTTAGAAATATAATCAGCTAGCCATAGCTATATTCGCAATTAAATTACTACAGACCCACAGCAGCTCTTTAGGGAGTCTCTAAACTCTAACACATGCCCCTATATTACAGTAGTAAAACCAGGGAATAATTTTGCTCAACAATAGCTTTCCTGTGTGCATTGAAATAGCCTAATATACTTCCATGCCTGAATTTAGTGGTTTGAGGATAAATATATAACTCAGAGGAATTTTTTTTCCTGGTCCTCCAGCCATGATGTCAAAATAAGGGAAAATATTTTGTAGAAACCCAAATTAACAAACCACAAGAAATCCTCAGGCATTTTCCCTCATCTGCCCCGCTGTACAACTCCTGTAAAATCCCCAGCACACCTTTCCTCCACAAATATAGCCCTCTGCAGATGCCTGGAGAGCAGAGGTGACGACAGAGGTTAAGAAGGCAGCAGTGACCTCTTTTGGAAGGAGCTACCTAAAGAGATGCTTGAGTGTCCCATCCTTTCAAAGGGACCAGAAATGAAAGGAGATCAAGGGAGGTAATGCTCCCATCACCCTCCCATCTTGCACAACTGTCCTTAGCCTGGATCCATCTTCTTGATAACATTCCCATGAGAATCCATGGGATCCACAAAGTCTCCTCTTCTCCAGGATAAGCAATGCCAGCTTCATCAGCCTCTCCTTAGAGGACAAGGGCTCCAGTCCTCAGATATCTTGATGGCTCCAGTTTATCAGTGAGGTTCATTTTAGATGTCTAAAACAGAGATATTTAATTATGAAGTTTTCTTCCACCTAATCTTCCTTTGTTGGAGGTCGCTACCCACCAACTTCTACAATGGTTTGTCTGACGCTTCTTCCATAGCTCTTAGGTAAGATGAACCAGATTTAGACAGATCATGTTTTGTTGTCTAAAAATGATAGTCCTCACCCATAGTACCCACTCACGTATAAATACTCAGGAGCAAGGAGAAGACAGTGAGATGTTGCAATGAATATCCTAGCTTGCATTAGAAGTTATGAAAAGGTCTGCATGACAGCCTATGACAAATGGAAAAGCCTGGAAACTTGCACATAAATACACTCCAATGCCAGCTCTATATAAGCTTCAAATGGGACCCTAAATATGCTGTCAAATTCAAACCCAGCAGTCTCGTTCCCTGGCATGTTTTCTCACTCAACCTCTCCTATAAAAAGTAGAAGCATCAGTGAAAGAAAGCAGGCTCCACCAAAGTAGGGCACAGTTTTTCTGATTCTCTTATAAAATGCCCAGGTTCTTTTTTTTTGCTGTTTTTTGTTTTCATTCAGTATTAAATACTAATGAATCTACACTTAATCCTCAATCTCCCACTCTCTCCTGTGTCTGAATGGTTTTCCATCTATGGAGAAGTGTTTTTTGGGTTTTTTTTTTTTTGGTTCTGTTGTTGGGGAGTTTGTTTGTTTGTTTGTTTGTTTTTCCTTTTTGTAGATTGTACTGAAATTTTTGGAAGTGTGGATGTATATGCATACATGTGTCCTGTGTGTGTAAAATACTTCTACGTTTCAATGTTTTCTTTAAAAAAAAAAAGAAAAAGTAAAATAGGAGAGTTATTTCTGGACACAGGCCAAAAAGACTGCAAATACTGGAAAGCTGAGACGCAGAGGTTCTTCAGAGGTCAAATAGGTGAGCACCAGGTGGCCAAAGGCTGTGGAAATATCTCAGCAGTAGCAGAGACTCAGCAAAATGGTAATACTTAAAGCAAAAAAAACTAGACTCAGCTGCAGTCTGTCACCACAAGTCCTGGCAGGGACATGACATAATGATCAGAGTCACCAAAAATGAGGAGGAAAGAAATCTAAGGGGTCAGCATGGCTAGCTCTAAGTGACTTTTGGCTGCTACGTGTAGCTCCACAGCAACTGAAGTCTACCCCAGCTGCAAAAACACAACTGGATTATTGGGGAAATACATGCCCACATTAAGCTCATAACGAGCAGCAGATGGTGAACGGAGCCCTAGGTGTCTGCAGTGTCAACATGTACAGCTGGGTTAGTCTCATTCCTCTCTTTTTAGAGTCAACTGGAAGGAACAGGCATTTAGGGAACCTACCTTCAATGTAGACTTTAGGATGAGAAGGTTCACACCGTAGTTTATTAACTATATTGACCAGGTCTCCGATGACAGTAAGGGGTAATCAAGGTATCTAGCTCAGGTGGAAATACTGACACTGGTCACGTACATGTCACACTAAATGCTTCATGGCAGGTATGATGTTCTGCTGTTCTACAGAAGTCTGTTGAAAGGCATTTTCTCTGTTCTTTATTTTCCTGCAGTAAGCATGACAAATTAAATCTGCAAAGCATTAAAAGATGCTACTTTTTCAGAAATTCCCACATCTTCATTCCTGTATATGTGGTGATTCCTCACTGCATCTCTTCTGTTCACCCTGTTGTCTGGAAGATACTCATTGCAGTTGCTGTGCACATCTTACAATGTTGAAAGTTGGATAATCAAGAATGATTAAAAAGGGAATGAACCTCTAAATCAACCCATCTACTGAGGAAAATGTAGGAGATGGGATGTGGTGGGAAACACATAGGCCTGGAAAGAACACAGCAAGAGAAAACAGGAATATACACTATTTTTTTCAGCAGCACACAGCTGTGTCAGTTTTCCTCAGATGTCTATCAATACAGGTGCTTCAATAAAACTAGCAGGAAATCACCAATTTCAATGGCACCAATGTACACTTGCAGTTAAGTCAATAGTAGCTTATATTTAGATTCTTATTCATAGTAATGAGATCAAGCCTTCGGAATTGTGTGTAGCAGCGGCTACTATTGAAGTTCATTCCATCACTTGATTTTCTAGGACTATGCATACTTGAGGAAAGTCTATGATATATCTGCTATGTCACATGCAGAAGACAAAAACTTCACAAAAACTCTTCTCTCTAATCAGGATCCTAGAAACTATGACCAAGAACCTTAAAAGCATAAAAGATATCATAAGGAAAAAAATAGAGGGAGCTGAGATATTAATAATGTGGGAAGTCCAAGTAGAAAAGTACCTGGACTAGAAAAGTCCAGGTAGTTCTTGTACCTGGGGAATATTTCTTGGGTAAAAGAAGATCAGAGGCTGCAAGAAGTCCCTGCAAGTCTGAAACATTTGTCCGTCCTTGGGGAATCTTTGCTCTTGTCTGTCTGGTCACGCTTCCCCACATCCTTATTTTTTATTATTATTTTCCTTTTTTTGGTTTGTTTTCCTCCAAAGGGATTTATGAGATACCCTGGGGAAGGTAGAGGGGAAGAAGAAGGGGCTGAATTTTGTTTATGCAAGGTCAGGTGAGCAAGGGACAGGACATCTTGCCCTCTTGGAAATAAACCCAGCCAAAATGGAGCCAACATATATTCAATGGTGGCAACAGGGTGAGGAGGAGCAGATATTTTTGATTGCCTTTGGGAGCTGTTGTCTTTGGCCTCATTGCCCTCTCTCTAGACACTTCTTGTCTTTCTGAGGTCTTGTTATTTCATGGAATATCTATATCTGACTTGAGGTCCTTTCTTCTTTCCCACCCAGGAGATCAGCTGTTACTATAGTCAGCAAAAGAGGAAAAGAAAATATAAACCCATATAAACCCATCTCTGCATGAAGCCTCCAGCATTATGGGAGACATTTATAAAACAATATGGGTAAGGTCCACTGCATTGGTGCAGTACCCCCCATTTCTACAAATGCCATCTCTGATTCTTTTGATTTCATCTCTATGAGCACAGAATCCACTGAGTGTAATTCCTTCCTTTATCCAGTATCTTTTCTCTGTTTTCTTCTCAAGGACGAGTCGATCATTAGTTCTCTGAGGTGATCGAAGCTGCTCTGCACAAAACTCAGATCATTCTGTTGCATTCCCACCAAATGAGGCTCTATTTTTACCATAAGAGAACTTATTTAACTTTCTAGGTGCCCCACACAGGAGTAGCACAAAATTCCCAACATGGCGTGGGCCATATGCTTTGCCACCTACAAATCAGTATGATCCAAAACAAATCTTACCTTAAACTTTGCCAAGGCTGTTTTCAATTTCTGATAGAAATACAAATTGGTACCTTGCAGCGCAGATGGGATTTTACATTTCAAACCTTTGTTTTTGAGGCTAACTGGGCATGGGAGCTGAGTTTGGCATTTCTACATTATTTCCATATTAATTAATCAATTTTCTGATTGTATTTATTTTGCAGTACTGATGCACATCAAAATGGGGACCATAGTTTAGCATCAGAATTTAAATCTTTATCCTGACTCAAAAACAGGATCCACCTGTGACTTGTCCACAAACCTTTATTTACATTAGCAATGGGAGCTAAAAGCAACTGGACATGATGCTGGACACATCACCTGGCCAGGGAGCTTCATACACCTTAGAGCTTGATATTTAATGTATTTTTGTTCATGTCTGAATGTCTCCCAGCTAAAGGGAGATTATAACTAGAGAACCTTGGTCAGACAGTTGCATCACTGTTCATAGACTAAATCATTAAAATGGTTGTGTTGTAGACTATATCAGTAAAGTAAATGGCTTTGCCTGGGTAATTATCCACATCATAGTTTCAGCTGGCAGAGGTGTATCAGATGCGCTCACAACTCTTCATGCTCCTTAAAAAATATATAAAAAGGGAGAAACCTGAGGCATAAACACACTTAAATGTTTTGAGTAATGATTTAAATCAGTTCAGATTAGTCCAGAGGTCATGCTTGTTTCCCAAGGGGGAAAATCTCCAGCATTTGACTGTCACCAAGTGCTGAAATCAGTCCCATCACTGTCCATGGGAAGCTGAGGAGTAATGGTCTTGGGGCTACTGAGGAATGGAAGCACAGAAGGATGGAAGCACAGAGCAGGGATAGTCATCATCTGGAATTGTTTCTAAATAGATAATTTCATCATATGGTCCAAGGTTCAATGTGATGAAATGCTCACACAACAGACATGCCCATACTTCTTCACTGAGCAAGGCATGAGGAGGGGAGTCAGCCATAAGACGAAAACAGAGGAGAGATGTAATTAAAAAATCTCAGAAATCAGAACCCCAGCAAATGGGAGAGGCTTGACATCTCTTCCCAACCTGAATTCACCCCCGTGACCCCTCCTCAAAACAGGAGTGTGAAATTACTCTGCCACTTTTCATTACAGTTTGTCTTTGGAAAGCCAGAGAGATTTGGGGTTTGTGTTAAAGAACTTTTCCAGTCATTTTTCATCCAATTCCTGCACACCTTAATGTTGGTATTAATGGTATTTTTTGCCAGTTACTCACTTTTCTGTATAATGGAATCATGAATCACTGGGCAAACATTGTAAGCATTCAATTTGATGAAAAAAAATGGTTTTGAACGAAACTAGACTGTAAATACCACACTGAAGGAATTATCTTTTTGTTCTCTTTTGGTCTAGTGTGGTCCTAGTCAACAACTGTCATCATCAGAAACAATAATAATGATTAGTAATTTGTAAATTAATAGCAGTTAATGGTAACTAATGCTTTTGCTGTTCATTCTCTGCTTTCCCCATCATGCAAATGACTCTACAGCATATTAATAAAATGTTTTGCATTGTGCTAGCTACCTCCCACATACATGCATAAACCTCCTTCTTTCTTTCTTTCTTTCTTTCTTTCTTTCTTTCTTTCTTTCTTTCTTTCTTTCTTTCTTTCTTTCTTTCTTTCTTTCTTTCTTTCTTTCTTTCTTTCTTTCTTTCTTTCTTTCTTTCTTTCTTTCTTTCTTTCTTTCTTTTTTTTCTTCCCCAAATATATGAGATTCTGTATTTTGGATGCTAGGGAATGATCCCTCTTAGCCTTTTGGCTAAGAGGACACTTCAGAAGCCTGAACTGTCAGACCAGAAAAAAAGAAATGGATCTTCTAAGAGGACGTCACCAAAGTAGAGATCACTGTATGTGATGATACACTCTGAGCTGCTGCCCTCTGCCATGGTGTTTCTGCTTCTTCTTGTTTTTCCACTCAGATCAGCTCCATTTGGTGGGTATATTATAGTGCCATAGGAACTGGGGGAAGACTTTCAGGTTGATCAAAAGAGAAATACAAGTCTGTCTAGGTGGCATCATGGCATTGGAACCAAATGACTGCATTGCACATTCAGCAACGAAGACTTCATTCATAAGCTCATAATTTGAGCCATTCAGTGAAAACTGAGCATCTGAAGACATCTGAAGGAAATTTTAGAGACTTCCACAGTCCAACATTATGTTCATTTAAGTAAAATATGTGGATATATTTGCCTGAAAATGCTTTTTTTTAAAAAAAAAATATGTATGGTATTATTACTACTTAAGGTTCAGAAATGTTCACTAGCTATGGGGAGATTAGAATCCCCTTTGACTATCCCAAGGCTATTCAGTTTATGACAGGATCCACCTTTACCTTAAAACTACATTACTGTTCCAAAGTTTGCTTCTTGAAGTTGTGGGGGTTTGGGAGTCTTTGTGTGTGTGTGTGTGTTTTGTCTGTTTGTTTATGGTGTTTTTTAAATCTTGTCTTGGACTCCCAACAGACTAGTATCATCAAACCAGAACCTCCATTCCAGAAAAGCCAAAATATGTCTTGGGAGACTCTGTATGACTCAATGCATCTGTGCATTTGTGTGCATATTCCTCAGCACTCACTGATCCTTCCTGGTGAAAAAAGGAAACACTGCTTCAAATCCAAACTTCGTTCCAGATGAAACACAGTTGTTTCAATTCAGTATAGATTTACCTACACACATGTATACTTTTCTGTCTTTATTTCTGCTCTCTTTTATCTTCAGCATGCGTCATAACTCTCCCGTGGCACTTTTATTACAGGAAAGTGAAGGAATTCACAGAACAGCTAGTTCAGAAACACAGGCACTTTTGGCTTTATAAATGAAAACATTCATTTTGCTGTTCTGCCAGGCTTTTGACATATTTCAACAGCTTTGCCAGATAAATGGGAGAAGAAGGATAGATGGGCATAGACTACATCAGGAATCTTATGGAATCCAAAGAATTTTCCACGTTAAATAAAACCGGGGGAGGGGAAATAATCAGACTGTGTCACAAGGTGTTTGGAAAATTCAAAGCTCTTATGATCTACACTGCAATGTATAGTATAACTTTTATACATACACACACACACATATGTGTGAAATTAGTACCGTATAATTAGATATTGATTCTACCTGCAAAATTGAACATGCGGATATCTTCCTGTTGTTACATCTCCACATGCACTGCTGCTAGAATCAGACAGAAAAAATAACTATTATTTCACTTATCAACAAGAGGGTGAATTAGCATTCCAGGGAAGTCTATGAAGCCTCCTTTACTGCTCTTTGTAAGCAAGTCAGTTGAATTCCTTAGATGAATAAGATGAATCTCATCCACTAAAAAGCTCAATCAAGACACAGAGGAGATAGATAGGTATATTTTTAAGTGATAGATGTTTAAATTATTCTAAATCAGTCTGAATGAGAAGAGAAACTGTTATTGCAGTTGTTCAGTGTCCTTCTCACTGGAGGTGGAGAGGGTGTTTCCGAGGTGCAATCAGTCTCAACCAAGAGAGAAGTCAAAAGGACAAGCTCAGAAAAATGATTCCTGGGTTTTTTTTTTGGAAAATGGTATGAGGGAGGAGATTAATCCTTAAAATAAGGTGTAATTCTGAAAATTGGTTTAGCTGGAAACCAAACAAAACAAACAATGAGGGTCAAAAAAGAGCAAAATACTGAAACTGTAAAAATGTTTTATTTTAACAAGATGCAGATAGAAGTTTTTCATTTTGCATTTCAAAAGAAGTAAAAGATTTGAGGGCATTTATTAGATTTTAGAGTACATTGGATAAGTGTAAAAATGAGTTGGAACTTGTCACTAGGAGGCCTAAGGGTTTTTAATTGACACACAAATGAAATTAGTGGCCTTGTGGATATCACTGAAAAATATTATGGCATTCACTTTCTCTTTGGCTTATCAATCAAAATAATAATAATAATAATAAATCCAACCCTGGTCTAATCCAAGTGTGAGTGAGTTTAAGGAGAGGATAACAAAATGCTAGTCAATATCCTTGCTCCCTCCGAAAGGCTCTTCTGCAAAATTGGGTGTCGCAATGTGAATTACTGCTGGAATGTACTATGTAAATTTGGCAAGAAATCAATAGGCGCAAACTCCTCAAATAACCAAAGCCGGGTACTAAGAAATCAGTGGAGCAGGCAGCAGCCCAGACAGTCAGTCCATTAGCAGCTTAACCACAGCAGATGTAAAGACACCAACAAAACTCCCTACGGAGCCTCCCCAAGAGCCAGATGCTACTGCTATAAAAAGATCTTACAGAAACTTGGCATGTCTCCTGGCCACATCTATTTAAAAAAAAAAAAAAAAAAAAAAAAACATTCTGTAGATAGGAGGTTATTTTTCTTAGTTTGGATTTGGAGGAGGGGGAGAGGAGCACTTGAAAGGATGAGGAAGATGTTGCCTATTTATTCCGGTTAGCTTGTGAATTTTATGCTTGCAAAAACAAAACTCAGCAATAGTATGTCCAGCACAGAAGGCAATAGGCACCGTTCCAGCCCTCTCCCACACAGTTCTTTGCTTATGCACCTTGGCTTGACCTGCAGATCCTTTCACTGCAAGCCCTGCCAAGGCACTTGGGGTGAAACACCAGCTGTTATTTTAATCTCTCCTGCTTCACTGCTCTGCTGATGGACCCAGCTGGCCTCCGAGGCTGTGCTTTGGCACTCCTGTGGTCTATTTCTATTTGCTGGTGCGTCTCAGTCCAGCTAGTGGTTGTTTAATCTGTTGGTGCTTCTCTCTCGTACTGCCCCACCAAAGAACTTGCTTCCTCGCTTGTAACATCATCAGCTCTTGAAGATGTTCTTGAAGACTTTGAAGCCTTGTGTAAGCCCCAGCTAGTGGGCTGACATGGCTAGACATGTGTTTTAGATGTCACTCTACTAACAACAATAATAAATAAGTAGCAAGAGTAGTAATAATGTGCAAACCTCGATGTACCAATAGTGTCTGTGCCAATAAGATAACCCATAGACACAACACAGGTAGTGGAGACACTGATTCCATCTGCACTTATCCAGATGGATGCTACCCATGTGCCCAGGTACAAGGTCCACCTGCATCTATGGATGAGGACAGATGTGGCTTTGGGAACATAGGGTGAAATATTCTTCCAAACTTAGGGATAACATGCTAAGATGGCACCTTTTGGTGAGACTGAGAGGCAGACAGGATGGTAGTGTTGTCTCTAATAGAGGAGAACAAAAGCAGAAAAGCAGCTGATTGGAGATTAAGATTATCCCTTCAACTAAAAGGACAGAAAACCCAAATTTAAAAGTAAGAATGGAATTGGATGCCACGGATGCCCCAAGGAGGAACTAGCCTGTCTTTAACATCTGCTCTTGGCCTACTGCGGCAGACCCAGTTGCTAATCTCATCAGTTCAACCCATTGCTCTGTTCACAATCAACGGCTTCAGAATCGGCACCCCAAAGTGGGTCATTCACTCTGACAGTTTTCTTACTTGACCCTTTATGCACAGTAAACCCAGCCTGGAGAAAGCAGAATTGTGTTGTTATTAGCATCTTCCTCTAAGCCTTTTGAATGTCCTTCAGCATTTTATTGCCTTTGCCATCATCTTAATACTACATATAACTCCCAGGGAGTGGGTTTTCACATATAGTTCAATGGTTCATTTTTGTTAGCAGCTCATATGTTGATGCAATTTGATTGTTTGTGTTCACTCATTCACAGCAGTTGTTCTTCACAGGGATGACGAATTCTGTCATTCCCATACAGCTGGTATCCTGGTATTATAATGTAGCACCAATTAGCTTCCCTCCACTAAGTCTCCAAGATGTCCTTTCTTACAATACCCTTTACTTAAATGGACTGTCAGTCACTTAAATCGTCTGGTACTTCCTCGTGAACTGCATCTGCTTCTGTGTTCTCTTTTCTCTCCCCAAAATACAGTCTGCTCTTCTCCTTTCCTTTCCTTTCCTTTCCTTTCCTTTCCTTTCCTTTCCTTTCCTTTCCTTTCCTTTCCTTTCCTTTCCTTTCCTTTCCTTTCCTTTCCTTTCCTTTCCTTTCCTT
>VWPW01030128.1:498958-520809 GCA_013389825.1 Crypturellus undulatus | reverse complement strand
TCCCTTCCCTTCCCTTCCCTTCCCTTCCCTTCCCTTCCCTTCCCTTCCCTTCCCTTCCTTTCCCTCCCCTGCCCTTCCTTTCCCTGCCCTTCTTTTCTTCTTTTTTCAGTGATATCTCCCCAGAAAATGGTTAACTTAATTTGTGTGCTTTTTCATGTGTCTCTATTTTCCTTTGCCTCTCTTGAGTATTTCCCCAACAAGATATATTTGCCATTTCCCCTTTCCTTATTCACTCTCACTTTGCACAGACACAGAAACAACACTGAAAACAGGAGACAAAGAATCCTATATTTTACTGAGAAAAACTACAAGACATATATAGTAGAACATTTTCCAACCTTGTTGGGAAAGGCATTTAAATTATTTCATAGGTGAGACTGTTGCATGGGGAAATATCTGGGTAGGGAAGAGGGAAAAGAGAAGCATTCTAGCAAATTTGCGAGTATTGAATACACTTCTTTGTTTTGTTCTTTTTCTCCTTTACACCTTATAAATTAAAGATGAAACCTTCCAAAACTGAGAAATCTGTGAATAAGCACATACTCTTTGATGAGTATTTTGCCATGACTATTTTTCCTCAATAACTAAAAGTTATTAATGTCAATAACTTTGTACACACTAAATTTATGCAGTTGATTTAGTTTCATTTCTCCCTTACGTTCTCAGATCACTCCAATTTCTGAATTGTCTTTGAAACAGTTATTTTGGCAGATGTAATGAACAAAACAAAAGATGGAAGGACATCCCTTCCCTTGTCTAGGAAGTAAGAGGGGAGAGGAGAGAAGGATACTGTAAATGAAAATACATTTTTGCTTGGCTTAGTCATGAAAACTACCCCCCTTTTCTCCTCTCCCTTCACAAAATTCCATTGCTCTTTTATATCCTGCATCAGAAAAAGAACTTATCAGAAACAGAAAAAAAAAAAAAAGGAAAGAGAGTAGAGAATGCCCAGGTTCATATTCCATTTTCTTCAGTTTCCCAAGTGTACTGAATGTCCACAAAGGCCATCCTCTTCCCATGAAGAAAGAAGACAAAACAAACAAAAAACCCATTTATCTAAATAACTTTAGGGAAAGTAGATTTTGTAGCCATGTAATGGGAATCTGGACAGTAAACTGAGAAGACATTCCATTGCATTGAAATCCAAGGCCAGTATCTGGGGTTCTTGGCTCCTATCTTGTCCTAAAAATAAAATTATTTTTAAGCATTAGAAGAAGAAAGCAGAAACAAATGACATCACCAGGAATCAGTCATTCTCATGTACTCAGCCTACTGACACCAAGACTTGCAGAGGAGCATTTCTCCACCATGAAAATGAAGGATGACATCGGGGACCAATGACATACGGTGACAAAAAGACTTGGTCAAGCCAGTGGGCTCAATTCATTGAGATGTCCTAGAGTGTCCTGGCCACCAGCTGACACTTCAAAAGACACAGCTCTACCACTGGCTCAGCATCACATCTGCACCTCCATGGATATAACCTGAGACACTTGGAACACCTAAAATAATACCAAGCGCCTACATGTGGACAACTGACCTGAGCCCTTGTGTCCTCACTATGGATTGGTCCTACAGTTCTACTGCTCTACTATTTGATCTTACATGTTTAAAACTAGCTCAGATATTTGCATGATGCAAAGTCTATGTCAGAAAAGCAAGCATCAGAATAAGCTAGACATCATCTGACTTGCTCCTGAAGGATATTTGCCATCCCACAGGTCAAAGGCCCTCCAGGTGATATGAGCTGATGGAGAATAGAATATGCAACTGGTCACATCAGCATTTTGGGCTGTTGAACCAGAGCTTGCACATGCTTTTGATGTCATGAAAGTGCATGTACCTAAGAGACAGGCCAGGAAATGAGGGCTGACTGTCTACTCATCACACCTTCATATGCATGGCAGGCTAGAAGGGAAGAATGTTTGCATTGCCTGGTGATATGAGCTGATGGAGAATAGAATATGCAACTGGTCACATCAGCATTTTGGGCTGTTGAACCAGAGCTTGCACATGCTTTTGATGTCATGAAAGTGCATGTACCTAAGAGACAGGCCAGGAAATGAGGGCTGACTGTCTACTCATCACACCTTCATATGCATGGCAGGCTAGAAGGGAAGAATGTTTGCATTGCCTTCACAGGAGATCAATGTAGTCTATGGCTTACAGTCTCGCTTCACAGTGAAGTGGGATTGGACAAAAAGTAGAATCAAGTGCTTTCTAGTTGAGTGAGAAAGCTTAATGTTTTCTGCTATCTGTGTCTTTCTCACTGAACATGTTAATGAGTAGGTTCATAGCCAATCTGAGAGGGCTTTCTACACCACTGTCTACTGTAAAGAATGAAGAGTTGGCTATAATCCAGCAGTACATTTGAAAAAAGTGGAAGAGTGAGTAATAAAAGATGCAACTGATTGCTCTGTGTTAAAATAAGGTATAACAACTGGGTGAAGAGTGTGTGGAGAGGTATAGTGTAAGAAAAATTAGGCAGTATAGTTAAAATAAGTATGATCAGACAAAGAAGGAGACTGTCACAGTTAAGTTCTTATACTGAGATCAAGCTCTAGCTTTCCACCAGCATATGGGAATGGCCAAGGAACATGACCAATACTTGAGTTTTGGACTCAGATCCAGATTCCCACTGAGTTCATACCCAGTGTTTTTGGATGTGTTTGTCATATGCTTTATGGAAAGAGGCCATCAGCCTTTCAAGGGTAGAAATTGCATCTGTCTCTCCTTAAACATGCCAACAGAAACTCTGCAGGGAGTGGAAGATGCCACCCCTGAAAGAAGTCCATCATGACTAATTGGCAAATCAGTAGCAGATTGGTCCTCTGTGAGCCGAGAGCTTTCAGCACCCTTTCCAAACCCACCATAAACCAAAACACACTTTCTGGCCCATACACTGCAGCTCCCAGTCCTGTGCCAGCTCTACAACATATCATTGATCACTTGTGTCCTTTGGTGGCTGACTCTGCTTCTAGGGATGAGAAAGACCTTTGGTTTCAAAATGGGAATTTCCCATCACAGCAGGTTTAGGATGGGATTAAAGCTTGAGACCACCTCTAAACAACAAGTAAGAATCATGCTAGCTGTGGGATTACCACTTTGGCTGTGCACCAGTCCAAATCTTTGGAATCTAAAACTGGGAGCCAGTATGTTCAGAGAAGATAAATGTTTGTAGAAAGAATACTCAATCATAATAAGAAAAAATTCTTTGTAGAGATTTTACATTTTGATCATTTTTATCTTGGAATAAAAGTCCCCCAAACCTGGATTTGACTCCTGCTTAACTCATTCTCTAGAGTGCCAGTGAACATAATCAAAAGTCACTATACAGCAGATAGATCTCAGAGGCTGGAATAATCTTAGCTCTAAAAGCAAACAAAGCTGGGCCTGCTCAGGACAGAGTGAAAAAATAAACCAAGGCCAAAAGGAAAAATAAAAGAAAAGAAAACAACAACAATAATAAAATAAAAACAGAACAACCACAAAGAAGAACAGTATCTTTCCCTTTTTCTCAGTTTATCTGATACTATGCAGAATAGATAGAGTTGGTTAACTCTTAGGTCAGACCTTCCCCAGAGCTGAACAGAGATAAATAGTGGTGAATACCAGTTCAAAACATCTGGCACCTTTTCCAGGAATAAAAAATAAACCATGACCAGGGAATACTGGAAATGAAGTTCAGCTCATTTGCAATGGCGAGACTGAGGTACCCTTAATGATACTGTGGTTTGGAGAATGCTAGCAAATAAAGTCAGAGAAGATATGTGGGACAAAGCACATGTCTTTTCCTGGAAAATCCTTCTATTTAGCAGGAAAAGGCAGGAACCAGATTTATGGAAGGCAAATAATAATCTCCCATTTTTAGGTTTGGTGAGATAGTCCTGCATTACTCCTTATCTAGTCCTCTTTGCATTTATTGCATACTCTTTCTCTAATCAGCCCTTTATCCTCTTGCTTTTTTTTTAAGAAGTTTAGGAGCAGACCTGCAAGTGGAGATTCAAAATGTTCATCCTTTAGCTTTTCCGGTTATCAAAAAGGAATGAGCATTTGCTCTTTGGAAAACAAAGCCTTATGCACTCTGTTGGACTCCAGAAGATAAAGACATCCAGAATCACCAGGTGATTTCAGTAAGATCATTCATTTGCTGTGCACTGAGTAGGATTAAGATAATGCTTTACTTGATCCTTTCCTTCCACATCCTGCTGAAAATTCTCCCAAACGGATCTCAAGAATCAAAACCAAAATAACAGAGTATGCAAGGAAGAGAGAAGGGACTCACCTAGTATCAGTTAGCCATGATATGCTTCACAAAAGCTGGAAAGAATAGAAACAGAAGGATCATTTATTGATTTCCCTTCATTACACTCAGAAATATCTTAGTACCTCTGTTCAGCTTGACTGTTCTTTAAATTCATTCTTCTCACCTAACCTGATGCAATGAAGACAATGTCACTTCGTAAATAAGACTCCAAGCATCTCAGTGCTAAAACCATTTGAAATCCTTAAATAATATTTATACAGTGTAGTGTGGCCATCAGTCTAGGTAGACAGTGGAAATGAACACATACTTTTGTTAGTCCATACCTTGCTTACTCCTTACCCCTGCCATTCAGAACTGCCTTTCCATACTTTCCCTTTCTCATTGATCCTCCATACTATGAATTTCTCTGAATTTCTCATAAATTCAGGCATCTTGTGGTTTGGCTAAATCTACAGGTTCCTACCAATAACAGGTAAAAAGGATTTTCCTGAGCTCAGAATAGCTTTTGAAAGTAGAAGACCAATCATAAAGTTTTCAGTGAAGGTAATATAAAATCAGTCACTAGCAACAAGATCACCTTCAAAGAAGGACAGCTGAGCATGATAATACGTGTTCAAGATCTCTAAAAGTGTCTTGTGATTTTCCTGAAGAGACAAAAGTGTGCAAGTTTGCAAAATACCTCAGAAAACCATGGCCCATTTACTCACAGCCACTCCTTTTCCTCTGAACTTCCACAACATTAATGGAATGGACTGGGCATCTTTGTTCAATGCTTGTAGGATTCTTAGGACTCGATTAAGGATCTTAAGAGTAACTCTTTTAAGTTATTTTTTTTAAGTAAAACAATAATTTCCATGAGAAATCTCCCAAACAAATATCTTCTTTTGCTTTTTTGGGAGACCAGAAACTGTGGCTGTAGATAGTAAAAATAAATCAAAAATAAAATTAATTATGAAGAGCAAGATAAGAATAACCTAACTAGCGTCTTTGAAAGTAGAAGACCAGTCATAAAGTTTTCAGCACCAATACGTGCTATGGGAAGTACAGATTACCTTATTACAGTTAAGGGGTTTCAGGGAGATTACAGAATCTGGATTGAAATTCTTCAAGCACAGCCTGCTGATCCTACTCACCTTCATAGTTGATACAACCATTGGCATCTTCCTGACCAGCCATTAGTTTATCAACTTCTTCTTCAGTCAACCTCTCACCTGCACAGAAAAGGAAAATGTCTGTTTAGTACCTTAGTATGTGAACTTTTTCCTTTTTTTTCTCTTTTTTTTTAAAGAATTTTAGAAGCAATGAATAACAAAGAATACCAAAGAGAAGGAAGAGAGGAGAGACAAAGATTTGCTCTTCTGTTCAATTTGTGGTGCTGACTGTTAGGAAAGTGACTTTTCAACTTGCAAATTAAGAAAATTTGATCTGAAAACCATGAAGAAAGAATAAACAAGGAAACCCATATGGTATCATGTTCACATAGTCATTCTTCTAAGAATAAGCTTAGTTGAAGTCCCAAATATGAAGACTTCAGTCACTTTTGACCAAACCCTTACTAAGCAAACTCTCTGTTAGGTCACCCTGAAGTTTGCCTCTGAGTTTCAGCTCAGAGCTTCGGGTTCTGGAGAATTCTAAGACCAAACGTAGGAACTCTGCTTAGGATGTGATCCACTGCATTTGATGTGATCCATTTAATTGAATTACCTAGATATTAGGTCTATTAGACATTAGGTACCTAGACAGGTACCTCTGTCTCTAAGGCAGAGACATCAATCCAGCCCCTTATGCCTCACAAGGATATTAGGAGGGGATGATTTCCCTTCCAGAAATGAGCAGAATAAATGTCAATTGTAATCATTTTAAGAAAATAGTATCTGGCGTACTCTGCTACTTATGTTTTTCCACTTTTATTATCTCTGACTTATACACAGGGGCAAGTCCTCAGTGAGCCTGTGACAATTCAACTGCATTTTTGAAAAGCGAACAGAAAAGTGTGCCAATTTACAGAATACTTGGCTGTGTCTAGTATTTGGCCAGTGCTTAGGAATACCAATCTAAATAGCAGTGCTAACTCTTTGGATGTAAGTACTGCTTATAAGTGCTTGAAAATCAGTCATTGACGTGCATTGGTCTGGATTACTGGAAACTAAAGGGCAAATAAAAAAGTGTTTTTTGATAGTACAGTGAGAGTCACAAAACTGAATGGTGTGGTTTCTTTGGCCAGGATAAGGTTAGATGGTCCATCAATCCTGACTTCATGTGTGTGTCCTTACTAAATTTGGTCCCCAGACTGATCCAATAGCATCAGTGAAAATAGGTACTTAACATTATTTTCCTTATTTTTCATGTGTCATTAATAGAGATGGATGTGTTGTGGAACTGAAATCCCTGAGGATAAAAGATTTGGATTTTGGAAACAACATCCCAGGTCAAAAGCCATCTCTGGAATCCTTTGGCCTAAATCAAATCTCACTTTTTATAACAGCAGACAAGCAGTAGTAGAAAAGGCTGATCTTGAGAAATGCTTACTGGATTCAGATGACAAAATGTCAGTGCCTTATGATCCAAATTGGAAACCTGTCATTAAGTTACAGCCAATATTTTTGTCCAACATTCATGCTGGTGTCATCACTCTCTGCTCCTCAAGTCAGAATTTGAAAGGAGGCAAAAATATTGATTCCTCCTTATAAAACAGAGTTTATCCATTTCAGAGATACTTCTGCTAAACAAATGACTAATAGAAACACGTCTCATCTTAAAGCTTTGGTTGAAGATTCAGAAAAATTGAAGGCAAATACTGAAGAGAGAATAGGGTTTCCCACTGTATGTATAATACTTTTGTTAATAGAAATATAGTATATACTGAGAAGCAAAATGCTGAAACAAGGACAGAAGAAAGGAAGGAAAAAAGGGTGGAAGGAGAAAAGACAATGTTGGCATTGTAAGTCTTTAGCTTCATTATTAAAGAAATTGTTGGTCCTGACTACCAAGAATAAAGCGATGACTGAAATCTTGCGCTGTCATTCTCTCCATAAAGGTGTTTTACAACATCTAGCATGCTATATGTTCTATGGGAAAGACTTCACTGAGGGCATTGCATGAGGAAATGTTGACCTTACCCAGTGTAGCCAAAACGTGGCGGAGCTCAGCCCCCATCACAGTTCCATTGCCCTCCTTGTCAAACACGCGCAGACCCTCCACAAAGTCCTCGTAGGTGCCGGTGTCTTTCGTCTTGGCAATATGCTGGAGCATAGGCAGGAAGGTCTCGAAGTCGAGCATCTTAGAGGTCATTTCTGCAAAGACACAGATTGAAACAAAAGTTTGGGTTTGCTCCAGGACATCTGAGAATTGACCATGGCGCATCCACAGAGGATTGGTGGTTAGGAGAACTTTGGTCAAAAATGCCAGCTAAAGGGAATATGCAGAACATAGGAATATCGGATGTACGGATGGAGAAACACCCAGTTAGAGGGGGAGCAAGAGCTCTGGGAAAGAGAGAGAAGTATGTTTTTGAATAGACTGATCTGAACCTGTATCTGTCTTGTACCTGATCCATGCAAATGTCAAGGAAAACAACTACTGTTAGAACCCCAAGGCTATTTGAGGTATGTAAAAAGATGAAACTAAGCAGAAGACAGAGAATAAAGGGAGCTCGTTTTTGGTATGAAGTCAGCTTTCATTTGCAGAGATGTTAACAAAAATTGGGAGAGGAACTTCACAGTGATTAGGGAAACCTCCTTACCTTGGTAGGGCTGGGACTGTGTATCCCATTTCCCTAAATTTTTATTTTTCAAGGGCATGCTAGTTCCTTCTTGGCTATTATCCCATCTGCCACTGTCATTATCATATCAGGAGATACCACAGTTGTTGAATGAAGGCCTAGTTCACAGTTCCCATTAGCCTAACTGAAAATAAGGGTAAGGGAAGTCATCTAGGAAATGCCTCAATGTAAATGTGGTCTAGAAGAGTTTTATTTTGTTCTGAGTAGATATCCTGAGCATGGCAAATTTTTAAGGGAGATCTCACTGCAATTATAGACCCTCTATATTTTTGTAGAGTAAGCTGAGTCTGTAGGGTCAGTCTATCCCTCTGTTGCTGTGGACACCTTCCAAAAAATCTGAATCTTTACTAAACACAAGTGCATGCCTTTCAATCATTAAAAATTATTTTAAAAGGTAAGAAATCATCACCGCAACATACACTGAAACACAGGGCCATTAAAAAAATCCATTCTTCTAAATCTGAGTCAGTTGTACTGACTGAAGATAAGTTTTTCCCAAACTATGGTTCTGCCGGAAATTTGCAGGGGGCTCTTCACAGTAATTTTTTCCATCAAAAAATAGGGATCTTATCTTTTTGGCCTGACCAGTAATTCTTGGAGTGCTGCTTTTCAAAACAAACATGGAGGAGGTCACCAACCTTCTGGTTTGGGTCTGCCAAGCACCTTCATGACCTCAGCTTGGGTTGGATTCTGCCCCAAAGCTCTCAAAACATCTCCACATTGTGCATATGTGATTTTCATCTCAGATTTTGGAGTTCGGTCAAAGAGTGAGAACGCTTCCTTAAATTCTGGAAGACAAAAAGAGAAAAATGGAAAGAAAGAAATGTATATCATACTCCATTGGATAAAATCAAAGCAACCCGGACCTTCACTCTAATTAACTCAGCCTAACCCTTTTATTTTGCAGTTTGGGAAAAGTTTGATGAGCTTTGTTGTTGCTGTTATCTGCAATGTTTGTATTCCTCCTCCCTTGCATTTTTCATTAAAATCAGAGAGTGGAATTACATAGGTCAAATGCTCTTTTTGTGGTATGTCCGGTTCAGCTTGCATCAGGACATACAGAAAACCTCATCCAAATGGTTAGCCTTGAGAGCTTTCCAGCTCAGCAAGAACTCTCATGATGGCATAGAAGTCAATAGCTATTCTGTTCGTTAGCACACTGGATGTTGTATCGATCATTTAACTTTTAGATAGCACCTACTCAATCCACCAAGAGGAACATTTCCATTAAAAGGTAACAAGACAAGCCATAATCATCTACTGAGGGACTGCATAACAAATAGTATATTGGTGGGGGGAGAGTGAAAGTGTGCAGAAAGACTTTTAATTAAAAGGTGGTCAAGATTAAGGGTTTCAAGGAGGAGATCTAGAAGGACCTAGAAGGATCCTCCAACATTTTTTCCCCCAACACCAAATCAAACTGCATCTAGAGAAGTCATCTTTGATATGCCAATAGCTATCAACACCAACCAGATCCCATGTATGGATATGCATCATTTCCACCAAATGGTTTCACATCTTCCTGATTTTCTCTTTATTCCCAAGCAGAGCGAGCTCTTCTTGCAAGACAGGCTGCTCCTCTCTCTCGCATCTTTATCAACATACCCTCATCTTTCCTCTTGTCAGAGATGGGGAGTCCCCTACAAAGTGCTAGTAGTAATATTTTGACAATAGTATTGCCATGGGAGTGGATCCCTCACTTCTGTATCTTAAAATTAACGCTACTTAATGTGCGGAGGGGAAGACCTTTACTGAACACATTGCATGTGTCTTGAATTGATTATAAATATATCTTTGGCGTTAAAGCTGTGAATCCCTGACTCAACCATGTAGTCCTGCTGTTACTTTTCTGCTATATCTGATTCTCTCCCACCCACCAAACACAGCAAGGTTATCTTTCTTCCCTAGATCCTGATTTATTCATTCCGCATTCCAGATTTTCTCCACTTCTTCCCTCTTAATATCTTCTCCTCCCCTTTATTACAATTCCTTTTCATTTTTCTTTCTTCTCCTTGGCATGTTTCCCTTTCTCCTTCCTTCTTCCAGTTTTACTCCCTCTGCCTCTTGTACTTTTTTCATTCTTCCTTTTCATCTTTTTCATTCCACTTACACCTTACTCATTTCCTTCTTCATCCAACATTTTCAATTCACTTTCTCAGTATGGGCTAACTAATGTTTTTCTTGTTTTCTTCTCTGCATTGCACCTCTTTTTTCCATCTCTCTCTCCCTGCCTGCATATCTCTCCTTGCCTCCTCCCTGGCCAGCCAGATCCAACATACCAGCCCCAGTAGAGGGCAATAGTGGATTTCCATGGGCTTCCTGTGGACCGGAGTGGGCAAGAGTCCCACACCTGGATGTCCTCTGATCCACTCCTTTCTTAGGGATCTCTGCATCCCCAGTGGAGGGGAAGTCTATCTACCTCCCTGAGCTACATCATTACCTGTAGCATATGTACGCCGAGACCCGAACACCTTCACACCATCTCCTAAAGGCTCTCTGTTCATCTGACACTGACAACTTACATTTTCCTCTTTCTCTCTCTCTTTTTTTTTAACATATATTTAGCCATCTCTCATCAGAGCATAGGGCTGTGGATTGGAAGCTCCATTTTGTCAATATTCAGAAGCAGTCTATTTTTGATTCTTTTTCTTTTTGGCATTTGATAGTTTAACGTAAGTTTCCACCAAAGCAATGAAACCAAAGTGGCTATGGTCTCCTTTGTCCTTCTGCTAGCCGTTAAACCACTGGCAGGAGCAGTGTATATTTTCATATCACTAATTGCTACCTATCTTCCCATCTTGAACAGCTCAGTTCTTCTCCTCAGCCATGAAAGGAGGGAGAGAAGGGCCAGAAATGCAGTTTCATAAATATACATTGCTACCACCAAAGAATTTCACTCACTTGAGGTCAAGGCTGAAGAACATGAAAAGATGGGTATGTAACACATGGCTTCATTCTTCTCCCTCTGAGATGAATATTTTGGGGGCTGGCATTACAGGCATTACATTCCTTTCTCTCTAGGCAGGGAACTGAGTCTGGCACAGCAAAGTTTTTCTTTTGCAAGGGGAATCTGACAGATAGGATGGGGTTAATATTGACCTAACAACCCAAAACCAGGGAAGCAGCTATGTCAATGGTGAAAGAGAGAAAAAGAGAGAGATGATTATTATAATTACAGGTCTGTTCTAATTTTCTTCTGCATCAAGAAGGTATGACAGGTGATCTTGATCTTGTTATGACTTTCTGAAATAGAGAGTTTGACAAACTAACAGTATAACACTGAAATATCTGTAAAAGAACCCAGAAAACAATAGGTTCAGTTGAAACCCAAAAGCAAGTGAGAGCTGACAATCTTGGAAGTTTGTGTGAGAGAGGACAGAATAGGAAGGAGAAAATCTAAAAGACATATTAAGACATATTACAAGACATATTATTCCAGAGCTCCTGTGAGCCCTAGCTCTCATGTCATGGTAAGTAGTACTGGTCTCTAACTCATGTTTTTAATGCAAAGTAAAATAGTCTCAAACTCTGGACTGCTGATCATGCACATGTGTATACTGACAAGGTTTAACCCATGGTCATGAGTACAGAGGACAATCTGTGCTAGTGACAATCCCAGAGATAACCCTGGAGCATATACCATGAAGCAGGTATAATTATGCTCCTGGTTTGTCTAAGTTCTAGCTAGGTGTATCTATCTACTATCTATCTATCTACCTGTATCTATCTAGCCTGTATCTATCTATCTATCTACCTACTCATCTAAGAGTCTAGGAACGTTCTAAAGATCGGGTGAAGTAGCAGAGAACACAAAAAGAAGAGTCTAAGAAAGATAGAGTCAAAGGAACTGAAAGAAGGACCATGTTTTTCTGCTTGGTCCCCATCAGACTGTCCTTCCAAAAGATGATAGAGCTGATGAACTAGCCATGGGATGAACTTTGCATGGGTTTGCTGTCTTTCCGTAGTGCTGGCTCATAGCATAACTTTCTGCTATTCCGCTGTGACAAACATGAAAGTGTCATAGTATTTCCCACATGCATGATATTTGCTGACCCATAGCATTTTCTTTGATATTCCAGGGAGATTCTGTCCCACAAATCCAGGATTCCCTTTGCTCTTAGTATGCAATAGACCAGATAGATAGACTTGAAAGCAGCTGTTGTAAAGAAGGAAGATATAACTTGCTGCTTCGAGAGATGGTTTATATCATCTCTATGTAATCCCAAAGACATTCCATCTGCCCTTTGCTGATGGAACAGTTCAAAGGTGTGTAGCTCAAAAGTGGGCCATTCCTATGGTTCTCTCATAGCTTTGGAACTAGCAAGGAGTAGATTCACTGAAACAAGCAATTGGCTCAAATCATGAGTCATCTTTGGTCCTGTTGTTACAAGACAAAATCTAAAGCCTTGCAGTGCGTCTTGAACCAGTCACCAGGTTTGGTGGTCTGTGAATTTCTTTTTCGCCTGTTTTGGTTAACGCATTTTCTTATACCAAGTTTGATAGGCTTCACCAAGCTCTGCCAAGCTTTTGAACGCAAAAGCAAAATTATGCCAGATGTTCAACCCAGCTATCAATTATCACTAAAGAAAAACACAGCTTGCCAAAAGAGAACAGCTGCAGTGGGTATTGTTTCCAGGACAACTTGCATGAGGTTTCAGTATCAGTTTTCTGGGTTGGGACAAAGGGTTCAGAAACTGAAGCTGATGTTTCTGTTTCAAAAAAAAAATCATTACTTTCATTATTTTCTCCTTATTGGAAATTGTCATAAAACTGATTGAATACAGGGGAAAATTCTCAAAGACAAGGCTGGAAGATGTTTCTACTTTATTTTGTTAGTAAACTTTTTTACAGAAAGTATATATGTTTGTACTGAGGGTTTTTAAATTGTGTTTGTTTGTTTTCTCTCATTGTCAGAATGGACCTGGTATTGCCTATAATGAAACAAATGTGCTTTACATGGATTTAATCTCTATACTGAATGACTTTCTCCTTGACCAGCTCAAAGTGCTTGAAGCAGGAGGATGAAGGAGGATACTGTTTGATTCTGGTTTAATTAGAGTAAATGAAAATGCCCCTCACCCTTCAGAAGATTATTTGCAGGGTCAAGACAGAGTTCAGGGACTGTATGCATCAAACGTTGTCATTGCAACCTGGTTCTAGGATGATATAAGGAAGAGACCTAGATCCCAACTACTTCTGTACAACTATCTTCTTTTCTGTGACTTAAAATTTTTAACTTTATATCTGTCCATGTGGGTAAAGCAAATGATCCT
Source organism: Crypturellus undulatus (assembly GCA_013389825.1). Taxonomy (NCBI): domain Eukaryota; kingdom Metazoa; phylum Chordata; class Aves; order Tinamiformes; family Tinamidae; genus Crypturellus; species Crypturellus undulatus. Next base: position 507,488 of record VWPW01030128.1, on the reverse strand, counting down.
CCTGCTGTAGCAAAGACTACCAGGGCTTACTTTTTATTTAGAACCCAAGGAAATATATTATCAGGTGTTGCTAATATAGAAAGATAGTTGATCATGTTCATATCACAGGCCCTGACTGCCCTTTTATGAGTGCTTCACAATATCATTTCTTTTTGTTTTATTTCCCTAGTAGACAATAAAGACTAGGACAGACGATCCCGTAATATGTATGATTTTTCAGTGATTTAAGATCTCAGAAGGAGTCCAGAGGTCTTGGGGGCACTCATAAAATTAGATAGCATGGCAGGGCTCAGAGGGTGGTGATCAGCGGTGCGGAGTCTAGTTGGAGGCCTGTGGTGAGCGGAGTCCCCCAGGGGTCAGTCCTCGGTCCAGTCCTGTTCAATTTATTCATCAACGACCTGGATGAAGGCACAGAGTGCTCCCTCAGCAAGTTTGCAGATGATACGAAGCTGGGAGGAGTAGCGGATACTCCAGAGGGCTGTGCTGCCATCCAGAGGGACCTGGACAGACTAGACAACTGGGCGGTCAAAAACCTCATGAAATTCAACAAGGCCGAATGCACGGTCCTGCACCTGGGGAGAAATAACCCCAGACACCAGTACAGGCTGGGGACCGACCTGCTGGAGAGCAGCTCTGCTGAGAAGGACCTGGGCGTCATGGTGGACGACAGGTTGACCATGAGGCAGCAGTGTGCCCTCGTGGCCAAGAAGGCCAATGGCATCCTGGGGTGCATTAAGAGGAGCATCTCCAGCAGGTCGAGGGAGGTGATCTTACCCCTCTACTCAGCCCTGGTGAGGCCACATCTGGAGTACTGTGTCCAGTTCTGGGCCCCCCAGTACAAGAGGGATGTGGAGCTGCTGGAGAGAGTCCAGTGCAGGGCCACTAGGATGATTAGGGGCCTGGAACATCTGCCCTATGAGGAGAGGCTGAGGGAGCTGGGTTTGTTCAGCCTGGAGAAAAGAAGGCTGAGAGGGGACCTGATCTGTGTCTCTAAGTGCCTCAAGGGAGGCAATGAGGAGGATGGGGCTGGCCTCTTTTCACTGATGGTCACTGACAGAACCAGAGGAAATGGCCACAAACTGAGGCATAAAAAGTTCCACGGGAACTTAAAGAAGAACTTCTTGACGGTGAGGGTGACAGAGCACTGGAACAGGCTGCCCAGAGAGGTTGTGGAGTTTCCTTCTCTGGAGATCTTCAAGACCCGCTTGGATGCAGTCCTGTGCCAGGTGCTGTAGGTGGCCCTGCGTGTGCAGGGGGATTGGACTAGATGACCTCTAGAGGTCCCTTCCAACCTTAGACATTCTATGATTCTATGATTCTAAGAGCATGAATTAAATTACAACCTGTTCAAAAGAGCACTAAATATCGCACTAGTGTCCACATCAACATTTCCCAGCACCTCCCCATGATGGTATTTACTGTGCAGAGAAGAGAAACAGATCTTCCTCACCTTCAATCTGATCAGGAGTGAATTCAACCTAGAAAAGGAAAATAATAACAGTCAGATAAAAAAAAAAAAAAAAAAAAAATTTTTCTAAAAGAAGACAAGTTTTATGTTAATCTCTGTATTATCATACCAAGCTTTCATGATGTCTATGGAAGAGGATATAGTGACTCACAAAGCCCCACAAAAAATATTTTATGGGGACTGTAAATGCCTCTTCTTTTCTCTTCCACCTCCCCTTTTCAACTAACCCCACCTTTAGGACCTCTGTCCCCACCACAAGGCTGCAGATATTCTTTGGCCATTCTTCTGCTGCCCCTATGTCCCTGCTGTATTCTCTTGCCTCTCTCCGAAGTTCATTATGACATTGACGCCCCTGAGATGATTATGGCAGCATCATGGTAAATCCTATGTTGCTTGGCTGAAAGGGGGCTATCTGAAGACAGATTTGGATCTGCTTTCCACCGTCTTTTCCAGCACAAGAACTAGGAGATATCAAGCAAAGGTAGCAGGACTCAGGCTCAGAGCACAGTGAGGGATGTGGTTCCTCAGTCTTACAGCTGAATTGTGGCCTTGCCTTCAATGAGTGGCACAATAAAAGGAGCTTGGGTAACCAGCCCAGATGTAGATGTCCTTTTCCGACCTGGTGAATCCCACCCAGAGAGCCTGAGCTTGCCCTTTGGCAAATGGCACCGGAGAAACCAATCCAGACCAAAATCTCATGACTGCAAATTCCCATAGTCAGATCAAAGGGGAAGCCAGGGCTGGAAGCCTGAGCGTGCCTCACCTCTAATCACGGCCCCTATGAAAATGCCACCCAGTAGTGAGGGACTCTGCATGACAGCTGGAAAGGCAGTTTGACCAGACCTACCGCCCAGGCTTCCTCTCCCAATAGCAGCACAGATGTGTGGGTGGCAGCTGCTGCTATTTTCTCCCTTCTCCACACATACCACGGTGGAACTGGAGGGAGAGACGAGTAATCATTTACCCGGCCACAAGGTGTTATTGAAGGCGAGTGGGATGAGCTCTGCCTTTGGGACATATTTAGATTAAAGGCGGTTGGGGTTTTATTTCACTTCCTCTCTCTCTCGGAACAGCATGGAACACATAAGACTAAATCCATCTCTAAGAGGAAGCAGCAAGGGGGCAACCGCCCAGGAGGGCAGCAGGGTAGGCACCCAGGGCAAGTGCTTGCCTCCTTTCCTTGGCCCTTATGAGTCAACTGTGCTATACATTCCTTGCAGACACTAATAAAATACTTTCCATAGCAAATGGGAAGTGTTATGCCAACTTCCCTGCTGGTTTAGCAATCTTGGCTTCCAGGGATTATTACCTGGCTGGGCAGTGGTATCAGATGTGGCTCTCTTGCTACTGTTCCCTTGCCTAAACCATGGTGGCATTGTGTTGGTTGCATTCAAGAAAGACCTGGAGAGACGTTACACCATTCGCAGCTTCTTATCTCAGGGAATTCTTGTTCTTTACAAACCCATAATATCTCAGTCAAGCATGTAACACTCTGTGTGATAAGACAGTCATAGCTTAGGCTGAAAGGAGTCCTATTAATAAAACCGTTGCTGGCCAGCAACCAGGAGGTTATGTTGAGGGAAGCATTTGCACAATGTAAGCATGTGCCCCCCCAGAATAGAAACAATATTCTTTCTCTCTCTCTCTCTCTCTTTTTTTTTTTTTTTTTTTCCATAATACTCCATGACATCAATCTTACAGTGAGATTTTTCCCTTGGCCTCCCTGGGGCTAGTTTTGGGCAAGGAGAAGTTTTATTTGGAGATGATTTAGGAAGCAGAAATGCAGCAAGTGGAAAGAGGCCCAGAAGGCCATCAAAATCAGTATCACTGTGTTAAGAATGCATTTGTATTCCACAAGTTTTCCCCTACCTGCCCCACAAAGATATTTTTAAACCTATTAATACAGAGTCCCACCTCCCATCACTTTCTGCACAAAACAACTGGGATGCACATAAGCTTCTCCACTGCCCATGAGCATGTCAAGTCCCATTCATCTCCATCACCCTACTACTGTCTCAGTCTCTCATGACCTCCCAGACCTTCTGCCCTCTGATTCCCTTTTGGTACATCTACATTTTATTTCTAGAATTGCCTGAGAGACATTTGGGTTATTTCTAGTTCAGCTCATGATCTGATGGTAGGAAGGCACTGCACAGCAAGCAGACACTTGACAAAGACATGGGCTGTGATTCGTGACACTGCATGTTGCACCACCTGGACTTCATGAGCACCAGCTGAAACACACTGACTTTGCAGAAAACAGAAACCCAGGCACAAGACACTCCTGTTACTTTATATTTTTAGGAGAAAAAAAAAAAAGAATTGCTTCAACTTGTCTTGAAATGACGAGTCTCTCTTATGGCAGAAAAGGCAGAAAATATATTTTGAAGGGACCAAGTCAAACAGAACATTGAACTGTTTATGGCTTTTGCAGTATTTAATTACACCAATAGTGAAAATGAAGTTAAGATACAAATGAACAATTATGTTCAGCTAAACCAGTGAAGCTTTTTATTCAAAAAAAAAAATAATAATAAGGCTGCATTTCAGCCTTATTTTCAGATAGGAAACTGAGGCAAAGTCTTCATCAAGGTCAGGCAGATGATATTGCTACATAGAGAAACACAAAAACGCTTGCTTATCAACCTGCACTCTAATCAGCCAGAAGCTCGTTCCTTGGTGTATTTCTTTTATTTGGGTTTCCTAACGTATGAAGAAATACAGCGGTGCATCACCATTTCTTACAACTTTAGAAGAATTTAGGGACTGCAAGTCCCGAAGTCTCTTGGACTTTCACCTAGAATAAGGCTGGACCAGCCCTGTCATGTTGTGGCTTTTGATTATCTTTTTCCTCCAAGAACTGAGTCTTGTGTGAGAACCTCTGTCTGGTCTGGGCTTAGAGTTGGTTGAGTCTCAGTAGGTCGTTCCCAACTGTTTGGATCTCAGAATCACCCTCGTGAAATATCCTCAGGTAGTGCATAATGGTAAAGACAATGGGTGAAGAACTAGGAAGAATCAGACTGAGATGTATCTGAAGAACCTACAAGGTTCCTTTTCCAAGAAAGGGGTTGCAACATGACCCTGAACTTCAATATCTCAGAGTAAATCTACTCAGCCACAGCAGAATCCTCTAAAAGCCTGCTTGGCAGAGAACCATAGCCTGACAAGTCTCTAGGGAGCAGGTTCAGAGCAGCATGGTCTTCAGAGCAGGTTGGCATCGATCCTCCGTGCCCTCAGTCTGAGCCAGGACACTGGGTGAAAGTCCTCACAAGCAGGACTTTGCATTCCCTTGTTTCTTTCTTTCTTCTTAATACCTTCTGGGGCTGAAGCAGCCCGGAACTGCTTCTAAACCTTGGTGTTTTCACAGCTCTGGCAGGGCTGCAGCCTATAAATTGATAGCTCCCTTTCTTGGATGGGGAATGTGTTGCCATAATTTTCCAGAGCACAAGGGGAAATTCCACAGCTTCAACAAGGGAATGAGACAGCCACTCTGAAAAAATGAGATGGTTCCTGGCAAGGACCAGCACCAGAAATATAAAACACTCTGTAGATTGACTGTTCTCCCTGTAGCAACAGTTTTGAATTCTCCAATCATTTACTGTTGCCTTCCCACTTTCTGTGCTGCAACCCCCCTTCACCAGCCTCACCAGCAGATGTTTTTTCAGATGTTTGCAGCTGTTGAAGAAATCATAAAAATATGTTTAAAATACTCTCTGTAAAACTCTAGATGGGAGTCTATGGTATAGAGGAGGTCAGAAGTTGCCTGTGCTGTTTGCCTCATGTAGAGAGTTGTTGTTTCCTGGGGTCTCTGAAGGGGACAAGGAGAACGCAAAGGATGACCCCAAGGTCCCCAAGGAGCATTGCAACGCTGCTTGGGACCTTATGGGTTCACACTGATTGGGAGCTAAGCAGGAAAAAGGTCCCAGATCTCAACCCAATATGTGTAGGGACAGGAGAACTCGGTATCAGCAGTAAAGTTTTGCCTTGGGGTCACATCATAGTAAGTCAAAAGACCTCAAACTGAGCAGGGAACATTAGTCACCAGGCAGTGTATTTCCTGCATATGATATACTAGAAAGTGCCTAAGGAAAAGTCAAACACTTCTGCAACTTGGTAAGTAGTTTCATCGAGAAAAAAAAAATAGAAAAAAAAAAGAAGACACTAGTATTATTGGTTATTATTGTTATTACTCTTGTTATGTTTACACAAAAGCATTTCTCATTGGCTTTCCAAAATCAGCTCCTTTCTCTTGTAAATACTGTTGAGTTTTCCTTTTGTTCTTTTAATTCAAATATTTGTATATTGAAGTGATATTTTTCATGTAAATTTGACTTAAAGAATCCCACTCCCTCCACATCAGATCACCCTGAAGTGTACCGAAAAACAACGCTTCTCAGACTGAACAAAACCATCCCAAGTTGCCAAAAAAGAATTTTTGTGGGCTTTTCTGTGTCACTGAAATCTCATCCTGAAAATTCAAGTTGATTCCTTCTTAAATTTTTATTCTCCAACCCAGCCTAAAAACAACTACCCTTTGCTGATCTAATTTTGGTCTCAAATGACACAGTTGCATAACTCGCTGAGTGACGTGTTGGTCGTGCTAGTAGTTGAGACCATGTGAGGCTCTTGGAAGCTCTTGGTTGCCTGGTGAGAAATGAGTTTGACAGGTCTGGGGCAAGAAGTAGTAAAAATGTCCCTGCAACTACAAATTTTCTGGAGCTGGAAGAGGGTTTTGCACATTGGAGCTGAAGTTCTTGTTCATCCTCAAAGAGGTCCCATGCATGCAAGAGCTTTGGTATCTTGCATAGAAAATTTTAAGCCAACGTGAGATGTATGCTGTCCCAACTGCACACAGCATTTGCCCCATCAAAGCGATACAGACGTCACTGCCCAAGTTTTATTTCTCCATCTGCATTGCAGGTTTTGCCATCCCCAGTGTGGTCTGGGCCCAAGGCAGAGCAATTCTCCCAGGCACAGGCTAACGCTGATCTCCATCCCTGTGCTCCTTGCACAGTCCTTCCTCATGCATGTGCAGATAGCAACATCAGTCACAGCGGCAATATTCTAAATGTCACAACACTCATCCTACAACTTCTTTGGAGAACAAAAAAGTACAGGGATTAAGCTGCCTTTTCCAAAGAGTCACCTAAATAACGCTCTGGCAATTGGGAGAGCTCTGCTTTTGCTTCACAGAGTAGCCTGAGCACGCATGTTTCTTTCAAAACAACCATACCACAACCCGGTCTCAGTTTCGAGCAGATTATGAGTTTTCGCAAAGCAGGATCTGATTAGGTGTGAACTGAGAAATCCTCCTAGCCAGCCCCAAATCACATGGGACCTCAAGTGCAGAGCTAAGCAAACCCTGGCTGGAGGGCTGGTCAGGGTGATGGCAACTTCAAAACTTGCGTTTTTTCAAAAATTTCAGGTGTTCGATTAAAGAAAGAAAAAAAAAAAAGAAAGAAAAAAAAAAGAAAGAAAAAAAAAGAAAGAAAAAAAAAAAGAAAAAAGCACTTCAGTCTTTCAGTCTTGCAGTCTTGATCACCACTAGGATTTTTCCTTCTCAATTCACTACAGTCTGCAGTGGACCTTTTGCTTGATTCACCCTATGAAGTTTATTTGTTTATGTTAAAAAAGAAGCCAAATGTGAGGTTTCCGAAGAACACAATTGGAACTGATGCTTCAGAGCTTTGTTTTGCATTTTTTGGTCCACTAAAATGGTGCCAAGGTCCAAAATAGGGTGACATTAGCAAGCATCTCTGATTCATGACTGCTTTTTCGGGCTACATTTTAATGCAAGGGGACCCCAAAAAGTCAGTTTCACTTGGGAAGAGAGGCAGAAATTCCTCTCTTCCCAAGATTTGGGCACATTTGCAGCAGCGAACACCCTTTTGGACCCATTACCGCTATTTCCTGGCTATCCTCTCCAAGATACGATGATGCCAGAGGCAGACTGCAAACTGCACGCAATTCCCAGTGCTTCTGAAGCACAGTCACTGAGCAGTATGACACGCGATGACATCTCATCTCTAGAAGGGGCGAAGGGTTGCATCGGTTTGGTTTTTTTGAACCAGTAAATCAAAGAGGAAGAATGTTTTTACCCCCTGACAGCCTGCAACTGGTACCTATCAGTCAGCATTAACCACAAGCACTGAAAACCCTGAGCTATTTTCCTTGTGAATGTTTTATCTCTTTTTTTTAATTTTCCTTTCTTTGTGTGTTTTAGTAAGCATTCTGCAGTTGTTGTCAGGCTGTTTCCAGCTGGAGCTGGGTTCCCTCTAAGCCTTACTTCGTTTTGCTCATCCCCAGAGCCGTTGCAGTTGGGGATGGGCAGGTTTGCAAACGGGGCTGGTTTTTGCAAGCAGAAAACGCAGTCAGGTGATTATCATCACTGCTATTCTGGGCTCCAGCTGCCTAAAAGCACTGGAGCCCACTGTTTTGCTCAGTGCTGCCTCCGGACAGGTCAAAGGCTGTATTTCACTTCCCTGGCCCAGGGCTGGTTGCACTATTTGGCCAGTTGGTGTCTTCAGTTCTGGCACTACTCCAGAGGGCCATATGTATTTATATATGTGTCAGGCGGGTATATAAAATAGGGAAGGAGATGCATGTGGACATGTATGAGTGAAAAATGCTGGCATATCCACATATACGACTATGTATATGTGCATATTTGCTTATATGAACATACACAGATGGCTACATAAATAGGTATGCATGCACATACATGCATTTTATTTATGTATGGATTTGTATACAATATGCATTGTACACACAGTATATAAATATGTATATTCTATATAAATATGTATATTCATGTATGCATGTATAATATATATTAGCACAAGCCACACATTCACAACCATACATCCACATTAAGCCTTTGAAAACTGGGCTCAATATATTCAACTGGGATAAATCAGCATGAGTACCTTAGTGACTTGATTCTTAGCATTCATACTTAAAAAAAGGAACAATTAAAAAGAAGAGGAGAGGAGAGGAGAGGAGAGGAGAGGAGAGGAGAGGAGAGGAGAAAAGAGGAGAGGAAGGAAAAGAAGAAGGGAAGAA
>VWPW01030128.1:384143-498647 GCA_013389825.1 Crypturellus undulatus | reverse complement strand
AAGAGAAGAGAAGAGAAGAGAAGAGAAGAGAAGAGAAGAGAAGAGAAGAGAAGAGAAGAGAAGAGAAGAGAAGAGAAGAGACCCCAAAGTCTCCAGAACCTCTGATATCGGTGGCAATTACTCCTAGCTCTAAGAGCTGGGGATGCAAACAACCCCTCAATGGGAGCCGGGCTGCGAGCTGGCCACACACCCTGCACGTAGCATAATGCTTTCCTTTGACACTTATTCAAGTACCTCTTCTCACTGTCTGCTTTATTTTTTAGGATTCAGATTGCAGATAGGAGAAAGAGGGGAGGGAATGATGCCATATGAGTTGTGTGAATGTTATGAGACATGATATTAAACCCAAGAAGGAAATTTGCTTAGGAGGAGAAAAAAATATCAGGGATTATATTGGCATTTCTTCTCTACTAATATTACTCCCATTTCTTTTTCCATATTTCTTCCCACATCTTTACACTGGCTAGCATGTGATAATTTTATACAGGTATATTTTATATGTATTTATACAAATATAACTCATTTAATATAAATATATTTCTTTATATACATAAAATACTGTTAGGAAATACACTTTGACATTGCTTTGTTGTTGTTGGTTTTAATAATGCCTGAGCTTTAACCAATTATTTTGCTGCTTGGAAATCTTACGACAACATCTAAGCAAACAGCTTAGTCTCTCATCTGGGAGAGGAGAGGGGATGGAGGTGGAGGCACTGAATAGTTCTTTAAAGTCAGAAAGATCTAACGTGAAACCATTAAGAACCAGCACAGTTTTAGGAAAGGTAGGTGTGGGGATGCAAAATATTGGTCCCCAGTGGGCTTGCACAGCGAAGGTGAAGGGTTCCTTCATTTGGTAGCCCATGCATATTTGAGGGTGTTTGCCTGGGGTGTCTTCTGTAGCCCATGCAAGGTCAGTGGGTATCATCATCCCATCGTCCATCATCATCCCTGAACAGCACGTGGGCACCAGGGTCCTCTGCCCAAATGCTAGAATCTTCCCCAAAACTGGGACAAACAACAAGTTTATGTTCCTGCTAAGAAGCTCCCCATGCCTGTCCCTCCAATGCCTACTTTTCAGATTTTTTCCTCCTTCTTCCAAGTTAAGATTTTTCTGGTTTACAAGAGAAATAAATAATCCCTCTCTACAGTCCAGCTTTCCAGCAACATGGGGAAAGTTAGCACTTTGGCCAGGGCTTTCTTCAGGCTCTAAGCTATGCATTTAATTTAAATTTAATAGTTATTGCACGTTACACAAATGGTGATTAAAACCATATTGATTGAGGTTTAGCAGCTATGTGAGAAATGCAGATCTTTTTACAGAGCTGCTCCATAGGCAGAGTGTGCTTTTAATAACTTGGTGCTCATCAAGGGACAGTTTGGAAATAGGAAAAGGAAATGAGAGCAAAAGGCCAGACAGGGAAGCACAGTTGATTGGAAAGATCATAAGGCTGCGGGTTCGGGTGGCTCTCACTTGGTTTCCATCTTGGGCACACACACTCATAAAATGCTACCTGCATGTTGACATGTGCCTTAGTTCCTATCTGTAAATCAAGGCAGACCTACCTTGCATGCGATAGTGGACATGCCAACAAGCCCCTTGAGACCAACATTCACACTACGTCTTGGAGAAGCAGCCAACACGCTGGCCAAAATCTCAGAAGATAAATTGCAATGAGGGATGTGTTGTCATAAGGGCTTTCTAGGTCGAGGCCTGCAGCAGAGACGCTTGAAAACCTCAGGAGCTGCCCAAACAGGGTGTGCTTGTCATGCTCTCATCAGCCCTTTTCCTAAACTCGACCAAGTTCATTCCCTGGCAAAGGAGAAACAATCTCTTGCATCCTGATTTGTCTGAGATCAGCACTCAGGAAAATGAACCAGAAAATAAGAAGTGCCTCAAAGTCAGCCTGCTGAGGGCAGTGCAAATCCTCTGGAACTCTGCTCTTGGCTTGCAAAATTTTGAGGGCAAGAGGCCCTCTCTGTGCTTTACATCCCTGCAAAAAGCCATCTAGGAAATACTGTATAGAGATAAGTGCCCAGTAAATGTGAGGAAAAAGAAGTGACAAATGCAGGTCTACAAGATGAGCTATGGAAGGAGATGAAAGCCAGGTTTGCTGAAGAGCTCACCTCAGATTATTTAAAATAACTCGGTAAAGTTGGGCTGCCCTTGGCCAAGGTCTATTCAGTGAAGGTCCTTCCTCTCCTCTCCTGACCATGACGAACCCTAGAAAACTGTTCAGAAGATCCTGTTCCGCTCCTGGCTTGCAGCCATCCAGCAACAGACTCAGAAAGCTCCAGATTTTTTGCTTTACAAGGGTGCAGGCTTGAAGAAACAGTGATGCTGAAACTTAAACTGACTTATAATATATAAAAAATATATATTATACATATATTTGTATGTAACAGATATAGCTATATAAAATTCTATATAATAGAGGAGAGCATAGAAAACCTGACATGTTTTCATTTCTTTGTGCCTCTGACCTGGATGACCAGTGTTTAGGCTCCATGAATTTCAAACATGGCAGGAAAGGGTTTGGGGTTATTTATTTTTATTTAAGGTTTTTTTTTTTCCAACTTTATAATGAAGAGTTGGAAGAAAAAATTGTCTATAAAAATTGAGAAGAAGAAAAAAAATTACTACTATGAATTTTAGGGGTGCATTGAACAATTTCAAAATTTTGAGGGGAAAAGAATGCCCAAATTGAAAAAAAAAGTTCAACCACTAAAAATTTGGTGCCTTTTTTATGCAAGAAGGAAAGAATCCTCCAAAATTAATAGCTACTTCAGATAAAAAAATAGAGATATAATTAAATAGAAAAGCTAAAGCTGGTAATTATCTTTTTTCAGACTTTTTCTTTCAAAAATCCTAAATCCTGAAGAATCCTTAGCAAAATCTATGCGCACATGGAAAAACACTCTGGTGTCACCAAACACCCCTCTCAAATCTCTCCCAAAGAAGTATTTTTACAAGAAACGTCACCCAGTGCTACAAACACAAGAGACATACGAGATAGACAGATTTTCTTTGGCCCAGAAAACTCATCTGGAAATCTCCTCCAATTTCCAGCGCTGTTTGGTTTTAGCCCAAAGAATGAGCAGCTTACACCGCAGAGAAACCCTTTTTTTTGTATTTTGGTAGGTTCTTACCTAATGCGTTACTGTTTCTTCAACATTTCAACTCGTTTTGCTGGAAGTGCAGAGCCAGGAGGGACAAACTGTTATTATCATCGCCTATGTCCCAAGGGGGTAATTGAGGCATAAACAGATATCATATGGCTGAATCACCATCGCCTCCAGGAAAACCAGAAGTTGGACCGAGTGTCTCTCCTAAAGACAGCCTCCCCCTTCAGCTTTTCAGCTTTGCAGTCCTTTCCTTCATTCCAGTCTGATCCTTTTTTCCCTTTTTCCCCATCCCTGTCTTTTCAAACCCACCTAGGCAGCTCTGGACCACACATTTCTCCCAGGGGATGCTCCCATGCCTGAGGGCTCCAGCATCCTTCATTCCCTCTCCGATGAGAAGCTCTACTGGCTCAAGGCCAGTGTTGATCCCAAAGCTGAAAATACCCTTTGCCCTTTCAGACTCTGATTAATTTCTGTGAAGACGGCTGCCAAATTCATGTCAACCCAGAGCAGTTGCCCTGGAGAGAGGAAAAGGAGACGGAAAGGTGCTTTCTCTGCTATTAAAAGCTGCTGCACAATGACGAGCTTTGCCAGGGACGTACCATGCTGCTGGCATGACGTGGATGGTGATAAATAGAGCGGAGAATAAAAGAGCAGAGGAGCCTTTCAGAGGGGTGTTGTGTCAGCTTGGCATTTCAATTATGCTTATTGCTGGGGTTCATCCAAAAGCACCAGAGCAAATGGCTAATGGGAAGCATGGCCATCGTCAGGATTTTATGGGCAATATGGCCCATTTTGAGTGCCAATTTTTGAGAAAAGATCTGCAGTAGCTGAAGACTTCAGCCTCATAGCTGGAAAGGCTTTGGAAGTGGTGGGACAATTACCTTCCTACTCCCATCCCAAGAAATCAAAACCCACCATGGCTTAAAGTGCCTAGATCAGATCATTCCTAGAAAGCAAAATAGGGTCTTCACTGCTTCATGAGGACCAGGGATGGGCAGGATGTGGGGCTTTCTTCCAAACCTGGTGAAGATAGGTCGGACCCAGCATCTTGAGGGTCTATTCTCCTCCACGGACAGCCATAGCCAGGATTTTGGAATACTCCATCATTTGTGTTAGGCTGTTAGCAGAGTCTGGAGCAGAACAGCTAACATTCAGCCAATATTTATACCATGCAAAACACCTCTCAACTAGCAGAAATTGTGGTTGGTAGAGCTATACACCATCGTACAAATCACCAATTATTTGGATTAATGTTAGCCTGGCCATAAAATGAGCTGGCAAAGGCTCTTAAACTGCCTCCAGATAATGGTTTATATGACCCTACACCTCAGGGTACCTTCTTCTTCCACTTCATTTGATGAAGCTTAGGAGCTTGTCTGAGGGGGGAAATGAACAAATTTCTAAAAGCACCTTTCTTTCTCTATAGTGAGACAAATGGGTGCCTAAATAGACTAGTTCAGCCTTCAATATTTAACTTGAAGATAACTGAAATAGGATAGGTGAACCTCACTTTTCTTTTTCTTTCCTAACACATCCCAAGTCCTTCTCCCTAACCAAAATCTTTGGTTTCAGTAGAGCAGGAAGGGGTCAAAAACCCTACAAAAGACAAGAGATTAAAGAGTTAAAGAGGACTTAAGCCCTGTGAAACAACTACCAGCCACTAAGGGGCATGAAATGCCACCTGCTCATGCGAGAGCCTTTGGCCTCTATTACTCATCCCATATTTCCATTTGAAGTGGATCAAGTATAGCAGGTATTTAGTATCTAAAATAGGTGGTATCTAAAATCTTCCTCTGAAGTTAGAGGAGTCCCCACCATTATCACACTGAAGACATAACTATATATATTTTTTCCTCTAAACACCTAAAGGTCTTCTACCAGATCAATCCCATTTATAAGGACATATGTAAGAGGCCTTTGCAGCTTGCTATTTGAAAAATAAACCACACAAAGCTTACACACTTTTTCACATCTTGCCAGAGCACCAGTCTGCAGCAAGAACAGTGACTCAGAGGTAACTCCCATAAAAAAAATCATAGGGGAAAATTTCTCACTGACTCCCACAAGATGGTCAACTGTTTTTGCCAAGCTGTCAGTCATTTTTGCACCCTCAAGGGCTTGCTGCTCATTTTTTTCTGTGTTTGGGCATCTCATGAAGAACCAACTGAGAGAAAAAGGCACATCTTGGGCTCACTTGGACCTTACAAGCGCCTACTCACTTCAGAAACCAGCAGATATGTAAGCACGGGAGGGAAATTGCTCTCTAAAATTGATGCACCATAGGCCAATAATAATAAAGGCAACAGCAGTGGGAATATGGAACACCTGGGAGGAATGAAATCAAAGGAAAAAATAGGCTGGAGAGAGAAAAAGGTGTTAGGGCTCTGGAAGGTTGCACCAATGCTGTAGCCACGTTCAGCTGTCTTGATATCTGATCTTTGGAGATTCACCAGGGTAGAGAATTCCCATTTCATCCTCAAAATAGACTTGGCCAGACTTTAAAGGTCTCCAAGTGTGACCTGCATTTTGCTAGAACCTGGCATGAATCACAGAATCACAGAATGGTTGAGATTGGAAAGGACCTCTAGAGATCATCTAGTCCAACCCCCTGCTCAAGCAGGGACACCTAGAGCATATGGTACAGGAAATCTCCTTCCAAGCCAAACATGATGTATGCCATGCTTATCCTGCTCCAATTGTCTCTGCGTCAGAGGGAAGGGATCCTAATCTGACTCCCTTCAATGCACTGAGTTTTGTATACTGGCATAGACATGCACCCCACAGCTCGCACACAGGCCAGTGTCCTTACACATCCGGATATACAAACCATACATCATCTTCCAAAGCTGTGTCCAAAACCTCTTGCACACCTGCAAAGTTCCTAGAGATCAGGGACCACCTCTCCCATATATAAACTGCTCTAATTCATGATCACAATGTCCCATCTTACTCACCTACACATTCAGATATTCGTTACTTCTATAATTTGAATTTTGTAACAACAGCTCTTTTTTTTTTCATATTAGCCATTCACCTCAAGAGGAAAATTCTTTTTTTAACCCACAAAATAACATCTGTTCTGTTATTCACCACTCTAAGACCTTCTTACCCAGATACCTGCCATTAACTTATACAGCTTTCTCCTATGTTCAAGCCTTCCCAACTACCTCCGAATTCTTCATTTTAGTCACTTCAATCTGGAATTAATTCTTCATCTAGGCACCTAAAACCACTCCAGCAATCCCTACTAGCAAGGCATTTATAAAAATAGCTGTTATTTTAGAGAGGTACTTTGAGGCAATGTAGTTATTAAGTGCAACTACCTACAGTACATGGTATCCCTTCCAAGCCCTCACATATGCCAGTTATCTCCATAGGGCCTTTTTTATAGCCAGGACTCAGTGGACTTTGGGTATGCATCATCTCAGCTAACTTTAGCAGCTGAAATGCTGGTGCTCAAATAGTTGTCCTATTTCCCACTTTAATAAACAGATTGGCATCTCCCAAGGGTGATTCCATCCACCTCATTATAGGTGTCCAGCACTGCTGAACCTCAAGAGGGTTTCTTTCTGATGATTACTGATCATCTGTTTAGGAGCAGAGAGAAGATTTACAAAGACTAGGTAAACTGATTCCATTTTCTACATCCAGTAGATTAAAATATTACTTCTGTCTAGCATCAACCTTATTTTTCACAAAAGCAAGATCTATTTCTGACAAATTATTTCCACTATTAAAGGACAACAGCTAGTTGGGAATAAAGGTTAGATATAGGAAAAAGTCCATCTCGTTACTCCAAAGTCCTTTTAGGACCATCTCTTCCCCAAAGCAAAGAGAAGGCAAGTTCTAGTGAAAACTTTTTTCTTAAAAAAAAAATCCTCATAGGCTGAGCCATACAATACAGAAAATAATAACTTTTTTTTTTCAGTGAGTTTCAAGCAGTATTGAATTCTATCCAATCTCTTTTATACCTTTGTAAGTATTAGGCCAGATTCTGCAGTGATGTATATGTATATGTACCATTAAAACTTCAGAAGTTAAAACCTCAGAGTAACTATTACTTAAGGGACTATAAGCCACATCTAACCCAGTGTCGCTGAGAACCATGCATAGAACACAACCTTGACCATGAAGGTGCCAAAAAGAATAACAGTGAAAAAATCTGATATAATTTTGGACCATGACTGTGCAAGGATAATATAACAGTCAAGGAAAACAAAATGAGAATTAGTTTTCTCTTTCACGTGACTGTTTTTATTTTGAGATTTTTTATACTAGAATTGGATTGCAAAAGTGAAAAACACCAAATATAAAATTGCATAATAAGGTCTGAGAAAAAAAAAATATTTATAATCCGAGACTTTCCCATCAGAACATTGCATTTCAATAATATTTAACATTTTGTTTGGGTAGAAGTTTGTTTTCTTCCCAGTTTTTAACTATGTATTATCTTTTTCATGAAAACAAAAACCAGTCTCATCCTGGAATGCTGAAAGGGGATGTTTGAAGGATTTTAAACCTCATTAAGACATTTTTTTCCAAATGTTGTACAATGATCTGGGGAGGTATTCTGATCTACACCAGATGGCCTGCGCTCCACCAGAGCTGAGTTTAGGAAACAGGAAGCTGTGTATTTGCCAGACCCAGTCCTGTGCGCAAAGAGCTTCAATTTTGACAAATGTAATCTTGATGCAAAACATTTAATTGGAAAATTCCCAGGAATACTTCTCTATAGAATATCATCTCCCTTTGCTATGAGTTTAGGGAAGCAAACCCCTCCAGACTCAAATGATACATCTACTAGTGCTTTCCCTGTCCAGTTTTGTATATATCAAACAGAATATTCTCCACAAAGAACAAGGGATGTAACCATGGGAGAACTGGATCTACTTGCTCTTTAGAAACTCAATACTTATTTTGAAGTACTTTAAAAGCATCAGGAGAGTCCATAATTTTAAATTCCACTGGAAGGAGAAGTAATAACTTGGATGGAGAAGTGTGCAGAATGAATAGTTTAAAAAAATGCACAAATGAATTGATTTCAAACCCTATTTACTGAAAAATGTATTTGATGATTTTGAAACCATGGTGTCTATAAGTATGCTCAGCTATTTTTTTTTTTTTGAGTGCTCCTAGGTTTTATTTTTTTTCATTACAAATTATCTGCACTTAGCTCCCCCCGACCTTCATACCACAGTAGCATAGTGTCCCAGATGAATGTAGCTGTGTCCTCTAAGAGAGGTTATTGCAATTGCCCTCTCCTCCCCTTACAGTGCAGGAATTTTAAGTACAGGGACATGAACAGAGAGCTGAATCCCACCACGTTCCATTTGCCCAAGGTCACAGAGGGAGCCTTTCTCAGAGCACGGCATGAACATTGGCGTCAGTAGCCTAAACACTATGCCAAAAATTAATTCCTTGCACACTGAATTTTCCTTCTTGATATAGTAATAAAGAATTACTCTTTTGCATCAGTATTTAAAGTGAAAAATCTGAAGATTTTTCATGATTCAAGACAGAAAAAAGCACACCCAGGCCTCACCCCAGAGTCACCCATTTGCTTTGCTGCAGAGCTCCCTCTCTTTTCTTAAAGGAATCCCTTTTGCAAAAAAAAAAAAAAAAACTTATAATGCCTTGCAGCGTCCACATGTCATGAATATTTAAAGTAAAGTACAGATGGAAAATGCCTAAAGATGTATGCAGGGTTTCTGGCATTCCCTGTGAACGTGTATGGTGCAGAAAAAGCAGGTCATGCTCATGGAACTAGTCACTTTTTTGTCTTTATTTGCCCATGTCATTTTTATAAATCAAGAAGCTAACTTTTGATAATCAATTTCGTGGTCATATTTCTGTGGGAATATACTACCTTCTTCTCTTCATTCTTTGAGGCAAAACTCTTAAACTCTTCTGATATATAAAAAAATAGGACAGGGCTCATGTCTCTTGGGGGAATCTTTGGAAGAGACCCTGAAATCAAGAGATCATCCAAGAAGTCTACATTTTTGCCTGAGTTTCTCTCAGCTCTCCAGAACACACTCAAACACGGTCATTGTGAGAGTCCATTGGGCTTTTTTGGAAAATCATGGGAAAACCGTGGGAAAACATATTGAAGTGAGGTCTACCTACTGCATTGCAGGCAGGCACTGATGATCCAAACAACGCTCTGAGCCCACTCCTAGCCCAACACATGGCTTTGTCCGTTGGCTAATAACCAGCCAGCTGAAACACAATCCAGACTTCCTGATATCTACATGCAACCTGCTCTGCACAGCACCTTAAAGTTTCCTGCTGAGATTGGAGATGCCTGCGAGAAGTGGAATTTTCACTTCAAAAATGAGAAGGGACAAACTGGTCAATCCCCTCCGCCCTCACTCTGCCCAGTCATTAGCATTCAATGTACCACGGCCAGAAGAACCATCAGCAACCCAAGCCCCACCAGCCCTGAATGCTCTCTCCTGTATCAGGTGAAGACATACATACTTTGATAGAAGCTGGGTTAAATTCAACTTCTTTTTTGGGCTCTGGTTCTGCTGGTTTTGGTGCTGGTTTGGGTTCTTCTTTCTTAGGTTCGGCCTTCTTAGGTTCAGGCTTCTTTGGAGGCATGTTGGTAGGCTGTTTTGCAGAGGAAGAGAAGCAGACAGACAGACAGACAGGAGAGAGGCAGCTGCTGCAAGACAAACCACCAGCATGAGGCTTTATCCCTGTCCAGTCTCTTAAAGTCACACATTGTGTCACTCTCCAACCTGTCACATGCCAGGGCTTACAATAGGGCCACTGCTATAAAAGGACAAGACATCTACACGGCTATTTTGGAGCACTCAGATAGGGCATTGTCACAAATTAGCACTTAAATGGAAAAAGAGTTTGGGGATCCTGAGGCTGAGTCTGGCATTGGGTCAAACATTTTTAGTGTGTGTGCATGTCCGTACCTGAACAAGAAGGAGGTTGGGTTATGTTCTCAGTCTTCTGGGTGGATTTTTTGCACTCCTGGGCCATGTTGCCACTCACCTTCCCAGTTCAAATGCTGCCAAGTATCTTCACTCTTGACTGTCTTTCATAAAAGACATAGGTTTACATTTAAGCATGAGGATCGTGCTATATGGGAAGCCAACCACCATCATAACAACTGGTGCAGAGGGGGAATTTATGCCCTAGATCACTCGTTTTTTCCTAGGAAAGTGCAAAGAATCAGTATTGTTTCTAGCATCCTGCAGGGACGCATGCGTACGGACATACTCACACGTATGCACGCACACAAAATCAAGGATAATGCCCGGTGTCTGTGAGCAGATCCTTATGGCTGAGGTTTTCCAGACCGATCCAGGCACTTGAATGTCAAATTCCAAGTGAAATAGCTTAGATAAGGATATCCATTTGAGGCTTTTCTAATCTCAGCTTTATTTTCATTTATCTAAACTCCTCAAAGCAAAATAGTGTTAATAACTTTCAGATCTTTATTTACGTCATTTTTTCCTAAATCAAGAGATCACTCTCTGCAAATTCATTTTACAGTTACTTCCACAATGCTTAGGTTTTATTTCCCCCAAAAGCATTGTCCCTTGTGATGAGACGACTGATCCTTAAATTGAAATGTATATGACAAGAAGATCTGTGCTGATGTCTCAAATAAATATCAGCTACAAACTACAAATCTCTGCTTTTACAGAGTCAATATGTCATCCTGGTAATCTACCATTCCAGATTCCCTGAGACCTACTTTGCCTCCAAGCTTGGCCCCTGGGTGCCTGCCCGTCTGTAACTGTTATCTGCATTGCTCAGATGGATGGAGCCCACATCCCATGGATTTACATGGTCATCTAAGGACAGAACTTTCCCAGCGCACCATGTGGATTCATTGACCTCTGGTGAAGGGTGTATCCCTAAGATAGAAACCTACATTTGGTTTCTGAGCCACAGCATGGGATTAGTTGTGCTAGGCATGCAATAGAGATGCACTAGATGATCCCACCTGGCTTCCAGCTGGCATTCTTGAAGGGTATCAGTCTCCAATAGGCTCTGTGTAGTATCTGTCAGTTGCATATAGATGTATTAGACACTGTGGGATATCAGAAATGCAGCTAGGAACATTTATGTAGGCAAATTAATCTCATCCCTATGAATGATTAAATTATAATTTAGGACATCCTTACTCTCCCGGATATGGTAGGCAGAGACATCCCAAACGACATCACTTACATTTAAGTAATGGAGTGAAGCCATGGGCATCTACAGTTGAAAGAACCCGTTGAACGTATGGAATAGATCTACATTGACTTTGACAGGAACACAGGCCCCCAGCTCATATGTACAGGGAATATTTACATTGCAGACATCTTAAATTAAGTGAAATTAATTCTACCCAAATTCTGTCTTTCCTTAGTGTTGGGACACCACAGCAGTGCGCCTGCCAATGTCTAATGCTTATCTGAACAGGGTTGCCCATGGCCTTCACAAAGACAACAAAAAAATGGTGTGGAAAGTGTCCAGTGATAACAAGACTAAGTGGTCTTTACAAACTATGAGTACTTCTGCAAAGAAATAATGCAAAAGAACCTACTCTCCCCATCCCCCTCCCCCCCAAAATAAACAAACATATATATATATATATATGTATATATATAATATAGTTTTTGTGCCTGCTAAGAATTTGTATTTTATTTATTTATGCATTGAAATGAGCTGTGTCTGGAGAATAGTAGGAATGCTCTACAGATCTAAGCAATGTCAATGAGCAGTTTCACCAAGTTCTCCCACTAAACATATCTTACTTGACCTAGCAGGTCCTGCACAGACTTGGAAATTATATAGTCTGTTCATTCAAGAGAGAAAAACTGCAGGGCAAATTAGCATGTAGCTGTGACATAAGCATGACATTTATGTAGGCACCAGTTGAAACTCACCAGTATTTTTCATGCAGAGTGTGAAAAAGCCATCAGATCTTATTCCTGAACAGAAAACAGAACTGTAAAACATCAGGTAATTAAGAGGACAGCAGCAGTTTAACAGCAGCTTGGGATCTTGTCATGACCACCTTGGCAAGATAAGACAGATTAGGACAACAAGAAAGGTTGCGTTTCACTTCCATGTTCCACAAATCAGCTACAAGTTCTCCCCTCGCCTGCATGCTCATAAAAAGACATTAGAGTAATAAAAGTAAAGACAGAAGACACAGAAAGGTGGCTGAAAGGCCACCTGTGCCTGATTCAGATTCTCAGCCCAAGTCATAAAAGTCAACAGTCAAACTGTCATCTAAAGATTATTTATGTATGTTCTGTATATATTCCTCATAAAGTATATTCACAACACAGCTGTCTGGATACCCTTTAGAAAAATCCAACCTTGCACTTCTGTCAAAATCAAATCCGTATCATTCTGCTACTTTCATGTGATTTGCAAAAGATATATACTTTTGAGGAGCAGGCTTCTAACAACATCAAGAACTCTCATTAAATATTTGGGGATTTCATATTTTATTATATGCTACTTGTGTGCAGTTGTACAAAATATAATATAAAATTCAAAATCAAAATATGCCTTTCCTTCCAAAGCGTCTTTCAGGAGGAAGATAAGTAACGGCTTCATGCAACAATGAAGCCAAAATCTGAAATCACACTTCTTTATAAAACAGAGTATTCATTTTCTGACATACTTTAATTAGTGTACTGCATATGAGTTTATAACATATAAGGCATGCAGGAATAAAGACTAAGATCTGGAATAAAGAAAAAGAGGAAAAACGCTAACATTTTGTTCAGATTTGGGGCTGGTCCAGTTAAGATACATCCATCTGAAAGCCTAAAGAAGGGCAGATGAATCATGCCTTAGAAAGGACTACTTCCCTCCACTAAAGGGAGCCCAGGTGGCTAGATTATCTGGAAATGTCTGGTTAAGGAAAAATGAATGCTACCCAAGATAATCCAACAGACCAACATCTATGTCATGCCCGCACCATTCATCTGAACCACCAGTAAGGCAGGAGGGCAAGTAAAAGAACAGACATGAGACTGACTACAAACCAGTGGCTAGGTTTGGAATATGAGAAAGATCAGACATCCATTTCCAGCTTTCTGCATTATTTCTAAATTTTCCTGAAACATCTGAAAAAAATGAAATACTTCCTGTGAACTGCATAGCTTGTTTTCAGCAGGGATAATAACACTGGTCTGGACCTTCCTGGATGAGAACTTTAATTCCTACACTATATTGGTATTCTATTAATTTCTGGCTGCAGAGTGATCCTGTTTGGACATAATTAACCCTCTGCTAGACCACTGCTTAGGAGGAATGTAGGAAATTCTCCGGTGAAGTAGGAAAAGTGAATATGATCAGTATCAGTGCATCTCTCCCTGGGGCATGAGTGCTCTGCCAACTGTTCTGCACCAAATTAATGTGTAAAGATAATGGTGGTTGCCATGACCTGATCAAGACTCAATAATTAAACATCAGTAAACAAAATAAAATGGTCCAGAACTTGCTCTTTGCTCCAAAGAGGAAATCTCATGCAATTTTGGTTGTTTTATATAGTTCTTATGGGATGGTTGCATTCCAAATGACTGTTGGGAACAGACCTTCATCTGGGCTGTCTCTGGAACCATACCTGGGCATTGCAAGGGAAATCTATGTGATTTCTGCACATAAATTCCCACTTATGTTTGTTTAACTATGCAATGCTAAGGCAAAGCAGGGCAAACCACTGTCAGGTGGACACTTTGGATCAGTTCCATGGATTAAAGATACTCCAATGCCCTGTTAATACTACTGCAAACATCCAAATTAGCACAGCTAATCTTGCCTTAAATACCCCATTCATTTCTTCCCTGAGGATCCCTAGAGTCTCAGCAGCAGAAAAAGGAAAAAGGGAAAAAAATGACCAAAAATCTCTCTTCCTATTAATAAGTTTTGAAGCGGGGGGAAGGAAATGTGTCCTTCAGTTTTTTCTCTCGTGCTCCTGACATATGTTAGTGGCAGAATGCAGTGCCAAAAAGCTGTTCCAGCATTGCTCTAGAGTATTATATGAGTCTGGGTTAGCTGTGAATTTTCTAAAATTCTCTTGATCATTGGGGTATGATAAGTATCTTCTGAGAGCTGGGTTGGGATAGTCTTCAAAGGGAACAGTTTCCAAGTAATTTCCCACAGAAAATTTGGACTTAAAAGCTCAAAAAATAAAATATAATTAAAAAATGAAATATTCTGGCCAAAATCTGAATCATTTTAGTTTGGGAAGACTGCCATAGTGCTTTATGATTCCCCTCCCCTTGGTATGTCCATCTCCCCACTTTTACTACGTTTACTATGATTTGCTACAGTTCCTCCAGAGCAAGGAGAGGAGATTGTACAGTGGGAGGTGAACCCCTGTTTTCCAAGAAAAATGAGAGCCTAAGGTGAACAGCTTCCATGAAATAACATTGTGAGATGCTTCAGCTCAACTATTTGGGGCTGAAACATATCAACTTTCTAATATTTAGCTTCTCAACAAAAGTACATTCCCCTCCTCCCCCCAAAGTAGATTTTTTTTTCTGTTAAAAAAAAAAAAAACGATAAATCTTTGAGTTTAAACTTCAATTATCCCTTGAAAAACAACCATTGATGGAAACCCTCCAAACATCTCTAACTGAGAGATTGAGAGCACATCAAAGATGCTCTCCTCAACCAAAAGTTGTTGTGCAACTTTTCCCAATAAGGAATGCTGTCTTTAAAATTATAAGATGGCCACAGCTTGAGCATCTTCCCCAGAGAGCAGACAAATCTAGTTTTTAGAAGATTTGCAACCAAAAGATGATTTTTTTTTACTTCTTCAGTCCCCAACACAGCAGATGTCTTGTCAGCTGTCGGATGAAAGAAGAAAGCTCCAAACCACATCTGCTCATATGACTAGTCAACCTCTATGCTTTTATAACACAGTTATAAACAGAAAGTCAGATATTGCAAATGGTAATAGCATTTCAAAAATAGTTAATGAAAACCAACAAAAATATCCCAGACAGGGAACTGAGGAGGAATCTCCATTTCTCTGTGTACTTTTGGTCAACTCTACAGCTGGTCGGTTTTCCCATCCATACCTTAAGTCCTGAAGGACTAAAATAATATCAGGTATGAGAAGAAGCACAAGCATGTGCAAGAGCAGGAGTTGTAGAGGTGGATGGGTGCAGAGGGGAACCTCAGAAGACATTTGTCTGAAGGGAAGATGCAATGAGTAATGGTAGAGGAGGAGGGAATTGAAGGAAAATAGGAGAATTTGCTTTGAGATTACTGCTGCTCCCACTTTGGGGGGCTGATTTGCCTGCCCTACATTACCACCACTCCTATAGGAACATCAGCTTGAGCAAAGAATCAAAGTCTGTCTTTGGATCAACTCTTCAGCTGCTATAAATCAGTGATTTCCACTGACTTCAAGGCAACTATGCTGATTTATACCAGCTGTGGATAGGGACCAGAATAGTAGATTGTCTGGCAGTAACCATCATTTACTGTGTGACTATTGGGATCAGGAGAACACATGTTTGCTGTTCATCATGTTAAAAAAATAGAATGGCTGTATCTTTTATACAGAAAATGTAATACTGAGAAAATTAATACCAAGCAACACTGCTGACACAAAATTCAGTGCAAGCGTGCTCCTGTTCCTGAAGAGATGTTGGTGGGAAATTGTTAAATTTATATACATAAATACTGCAGGGCACGCAACACAGTTGAAATGCTTTCTGTGTTAGAGATTTAGCAAATTTTCAGAGTCTCCCTCTAAAACCTCTGAAAGCCTCTGAAAATCAACATGGTCCTTCAGTAGCTTGTTGATGTGGTGATGAGAAAGTCTTAGTGGTCAATTAAAAGGCCTAATGAACAGTTATTTTCATGCTATAGGATAGGATCTATCTTTTAGATGGTGATATTGCAGATCCCAGGGCTAGTGCTAAAGGCAGAAGACAAGACAATTTATCGGGAGGACATTCCCCACAAACCCAAATTCATCATTACCTTGGGTTTTCAAATGTACAAAGACCATCAACTTGGTCTTTGGCGCTGTACAACTGACTCCAATGGAGATGTGGTATTTTACTCTTCTCTCTGCTCCTTCGCTCCATTTTTTTGGTACTGGATGAGATCAGCGGCTCAGATGGCAATGCAACTGTTTTTTGCAGCTTTTGACCGTCCCTGCTTGTACTTGTGCTGCAATGTGGCTGCTGTAAATCTCAAAGCTGAGATTTAAACATTTCAAGTTCCTGCTAGACCACGACCAGAGACAGCTGCAGTGCAAAGGTGGATTTCTTCTTTTGTCTCAGGCTGTGTTGTTTACAGTGTAGTTAGCTGAAAAACAATCCCAGGGACTAAAAAAAGTAATAGCTGCTCTCATCCAGAAACCTGAAATGAATTCAGAAATGTCTAGCTCTATACTAGGGAAACAACTCAACAGGACCCAGTGATGGGTGCAGGAGAACAATTTATCTGGATTTACAGCAAAGTCTGAGGAAAAGCATTTCAGCAGACTTCTCCGACCTACTATTGGACATGTAGAAAAAAAAAAGGAAAATTAATCATACAATAGTCCTAAAGGGATCATCAATAACAGGTCACACATCTCACTCCTCTCTGCACATATACATGCACATAAATAAGTCTTTAGCATAAACTACTACCATTTGAAGTAAAAAGAGGACTTCTGCTGCATATCACACCAAATATGGATATTTGTTTCCTAGATATGCCCAGACTTTTGTGTTGTTATTCATCAAGTTTCCCTCTCAGAAGGTAATCAAAAGGATTCAGTGGAAAAAAAAAAAAAAGAGTTAAACACAGTCTCTTGGAAATCTTGGGAATCTATCTTAAGTGCTTTTTAAGGACATCTACTAGCTCTCCATTGACTAGAGAAGGATCCTGGAAGACTAGTCAGGATGGCTAGCTGTAAGAAATGAGTTCCAAACAAATAAAATCACATTTCAGGCTGTAAAGTTGTAGCAAGTGCCACTCTGTTGCTGTAGGTTCAAAATCTTTTGGATTAGTAAGGGTCACAGCCTGCTCCTGGGGCACTCACAGCCCTGTTCTTGGTCCCTCGGAGTGACGCACAAGAGAGAAGCACAAATTTTCTGGAGATCTGTCTCTGCTCAGCTGTTCTCAAAGTCCTCCTGCTTTCTTAAAAGGATTTTCCCAGCACATACACAGCATTAAGCATAGCTTTGGGAAGGCCTGAGCTCATTTTATCTCTTGATGTGACAAGAGATGAAGACGGAAATCCCACATCACAAGCAGCAGCCTTCATCAGGCCTGGCCTTGCTTGGAACTTTCTGTGCAGCCACCAAAAATAGATGTACCAACCTTATCTCATTTCTGCTTCCTGCAGGTCAAATCCTTCTTGGAGATGAGTGCTGTTAGCCTCAAATGAGACTTATAATCATTATGGTCATTTCTTTTTTTCTTTCTTATTAGCAGAACAATCCAAAAAAATCTGTCGTTCATGTTTTTTTCAGTGCTGTTTTAGCAAGTAGATGAGGTATCAAAGGGGAACATGGAGTCTATTCAAGTGATGTCACAAGTATAATATCAATGCCACTTCCCAGAATACTCAGCTTTTTTTTTTTTTTTTTTTTTCTACTCAGTGGAATTTCAGACCTGGTTGTGAAATTCCACCCTCTCTACTAAGCCCTGTAACCCAATCTGGATCCACAGCTTGGGAACAATAGTCACATAGTGTCAGTTGGCAAAGGAATTCCAAGAATGTCCCAGAATGGAAGGACTCATAGGCCAGCTCTGCTCCATGCTCAAGGAGATGAGGGAACCCTCCAGCAGGCACCATGTGGCTTCAGAACCAAGGAGGTGTTGAAGGAGCTGAGCTCCAGCAGCTACATCCTTGTTCAAGTCTATGCAAGGCACTTGGAGATTCAGATCTGCTGGCTGGTCAGTTTGTTCTGTATAAACACAGTTCAACCTGCAAACAGGAAATACGATCCCTGCTGTGATTCTGTGATCCCTTCTAACCCACACCAGCATTCATACCCATGACTTTCCCCTGGATATATTTCTAGCTGCATTTCTTGTCATGTCTTAGATATCATGTTATCCTATAATTTTATATTTTGTTGATCACAGGATGCATTTATTAGGAAGAACAAGATTAAAAAAAAAAAAAAAACGTGCACCCTCTTTTTGGTCTTGATATCTAATTTAATCTTCCTTCAATATCAAAAAATATATTTCTTTCCTGTTTTTTTTTCTCCTTTTCTCTATCCTCTCTTACTTTCAGCTTTTTACTTGTGGTAGGCAAGATGTCCCACATACAAACTGAGGCTGGAATATGATTTGAACACATAGCTAATGACTAAAGACTGCACAAGATCTGCCATTGTTTAGCTGGCCCATTACATGTGAAATTAGAGAGGGACAGATTAGAGCACCTAGAAAACCCTTTACCTTCAGTCAGTCTGTTTTACAGTTGGACTCGATGATCTTCAAGGTCTTTTCCAACCATAAAGATTCTATGGCTTTATTTAATATGCATTATTCTCTGGAGAAGGCAGTGCATATCACTGACATCCAAAGTGTCACTTTACCCTAAGACTTTCTTTTGAAGTTGTGCTCTGCTGAACTCAGACAAGGGCTAATGATGACCTGAAGAACTTGTTTATGAGTTTCTTTTCCCCTTTTGATGTAATCCTCATGCATTTGTCCCAAGTGGCTTTAGGATGTTGACCTGCCGGGCATCTGCCAAGTCTGCCGATCTATCTTGGGCCAGGAGACCAAGATGACTCTGCTTTGTAGTAGGAAAATTAATGTAGGGATAGTGCAAGTTGTGTTGGTTCTATGACTGGATTATTAGAATACCTGCGGGAAGCAGAAGAAGTGACGTTCCAGTCTTAGGTTTTCTTACTCCTCCAGCTTTTTGCTTAGAGATGCCTAGGCTGCATGGAGCTTATGGAATTTCATTGACTGGTGTGGGATAAATCTAATGGTTCATACCTCCCACCAAGATACAGATCTGGTCTAATGTTTTTGGGGGAAGTAGATGAAATTATAAGGTAAAATGAACAGTGCCACCCTCAAAAAGAAGATCCCAGATCTCTGTAGCAATTAGTGATATAACTAAATAAAAGAACAGAGAGAGCCTAATCCTGCCCAGTCTCAGTTCCAGTAGTTCCTATGAAGATCCCAAGGGGATGCCTGAGAGTACATCAAGGCTTATGTACCCTGGCACTCAGGACACAAATGAACCCCAGACTCCAGCTCATGGGATGAGAGACATGATCTCCAGTAGCCCAGACCAATCACAGCCTCGGTGCTATAGCTCACTGCAAGAACGTAATAGAAGAGGATGGTTCCTGGAAAGAAAGACTCCAATTCATACTCATTGATGTCAATAAACCAGTAGCATGCTTGACCATTTTGATGTATTTCCAAAAACCTAAATGTGGTTCTCGGGTTCTGAAACCAAAGCACATTTGCTTACTCTCTGGCTTGTTACACTGGTTTATATGAAGGGGAAATATATATGTATATATGTGTATGTTTATGTTGTGACACATAGGCCTATGAATATGTGCATATTTGTACATAAGTATATAGGCATGTATCAAGAAATGAAAAATAACTCATGTTAATAAAGCTTTCCCAATCCATCATTTTTTTTTGAATGACTGAGATGTTTTATATTGCTCTGTGTTTTCTGAAAGGAGTACTGAATACAGGCAGAATTCCTGAAATTCCTGGCACAGAGAGCATGGTAGAGGAAGAGGAAGTCTTTCTGGTAGGATAAAGGGATCTAGGACATGGGAAAGGAGAACAAAAGTAACATAGAGAGATTTGCCTCCAAGCTTGAAGAAAACAGTGATTTTCTAGTGCTGAACTACGGCCTGGGAAGTCACACAGAATCACACAGAATTACAGAATGGTTGAGGCTGGAAGGGACCTCTAGAGATCTAGTCCAACCCCCCTGTTCAAGCAGAGACACCTAGAGCACGTTGCATAGGGTCGCATCCAGGCAGATTTTGAATAGTCATGCAACCCTTGGCTTTTTAACTAGGTAGGGAAAGATCTGCCTGGAATCCTTCTATTAGATCCCAATCTTCTGTAATGTAGGTAAGTGTAGTCACAAGCCTTGTTTACCTTCCAATGGGAATATAAAACAAAAAGTAACTTGTTTAAGGCATCTTCTAAAGATATTTCACTGGCTATAATTATTTTCCGGGATTTACCTGAATGTATGTGAAAATCCCAATGAAATGAGTGTAGATTACTAATGGAAGTCAATATTGACATGTCTCCTTTTCCATCCTCAGTTGTTAGAAAAAAATGTAGAGAGAGAGAAAAGTTCACAACAACTTGTGGCAAACAGTGAACTTTGTTCATTCAGTGTCACTTTGCTGGGCAATTTTCTGTGGAAACAACCACTGGAATATCTTAGGAAAGCTACACAAAAAACTGAGATTAAGNAAAAAAAAAAAAAAAAAAAACCAAGACAGAGAACTTTCCAGGTGGGGTTTCCAAGCCTTATAGAGCTTATTTTTGTCCCAGTTGTGTCACACTGAATGATAGCTGCAGTGAGAATAGTCACAGGCAAAAGAGCACAAAAGAGGCTAAAACAAAGCAACACGTCCTGCTCACTCGCATCTGAACTGCCTGAACTGCCAAGAGGGAAAACCTAAGTGTAACCTGATGACAGTATTGTTCTCCCTGCTCTCATAAAACACAGCCTACCAGATTTTCCCTCCTGCTTCATCAGCTGTAAAACGCAGGATTTCACAAAACATCACATCCCCAGACACCATTCACAAGGTGTTAGATGTAGGGTTGGGTGTTGCTCATATTGCTACATAATAGGAGCCATATGACCATCTAACTTGCTCACGAGTTAGCTCAGAAGCTGATTTAAAGGATGGGAGAAAGGGAAGGGCCTTCCAATAGTGTGAATCGTCTCTGATGAGCACTGGTTGGTAAGGGATGAGCTCCTTATCTTGTAAAGTGGGGATGGACACGTGCTAGGCAGCCCAAACACCTCAGCCACATCGCAACCTGTCAAACCCTGTAGAAAAGGAGACAGATGGTCTGAGACAGGCACAGAAGACGGTTTATTGTTCGTGTGGGGTGAGGAAGGGGGCTTTCCCCAGGTGCCACTACAAAACAGAGATCTTGACAGTATGGGCTGAGACACTGGAGTATGGTTATTTTGGCTAAAGAATGAGAGTGGGGAGTGGGTAAGAGAAGGGAAGAATTTGTACCCTTCAATGCATGAAAAAAAAGCATTACTTCAGAGAACACTAAATATTTTCAATATCTGTGATAATCATGAGCTTAAGTTGCACAAAGATTAAGCTTCATTCTTAAATATTAAGAGAAAGCTTATGGATAAGTACTGCATGCCAAATCCATGTTATGATTGTTTTTTCCACCACTGGAAAGCTTTAAGATAAGCTTCAACAATTTCCCCCCCCCCCCCTTTTTTTTTCAGGATTAGCATACACGTAATAGTTCCAGTCTTGGGAATAGATGATTTCTTGGTATCCATCGGGATATTTGGATTCCTGCTAGGAATCCAAACTAATCCCACCCTTTCTTTCACACAAGCATGACAATTAGTTGCTTCAGTTCCCAGTCACGACCCTACAAGAAACAAAGCTCGGCAGCAGTATCGCCTGTGGCCAGCTCCCTGGTGCCTTCTGTCTTTCAGTTGGGTTTGCCATCTCCTTTCATCTATTTCTTGTTCTCATTAGCTGATAACCATCACCAGTTGCTTGTTCCTGCTCTTTTAGAAATTCTTTTTGGCTATATAGATTGCATAGAAGAAAGAAAAATTACTAAATATAGTTAGGGCCAGATGGTTTTAATTAAAATGATCTAAAGACAGCCATGCCAAAAACAATCTGAGCAGAATCCTCTGACATGATCTGCTGATTGACACGCAGCTTTGGGAGGGGTCACTGGGTCCCCTGTAGCAAAATCGCACCCCTCTGTAACACAATGACGGCGCATTCCAGACATATCTTTTTTCTGAGAAACAGTGTTTTGGGTGCAATGGGAGAGATTGCCATCATCTGGTCCTAGGGCTCTGGTTTGCATTGAAGACCTCCGGGTGAAAAACGGATGGGCTCAGTAAGCAAGGTGACCTCTTGGGAAGGAGCCATCACCATGGGGAGCACCCCAGCATCAAGGGTGTCCATGGAGTAGGCCTGAGTTCAGGAAAAGTGCTCATATTTGTATGCCCTTTGGTGTGTGAAGTGAAATGACTCAGGTTCTTTGACAAAGGCTTAGTTGCCTAAGTAGATGGTGACATTTCTGCCTGTCTTAGATGTCTCCTTTCCCTTCCCATCTTCGCTACCAGTAGTATTGGGGTAGGGGTGAACAGTCTTTAAACTCAATTCAGATCAGAAGTAACTTTGTGGTGAAAGGTAACATACGCCTGACCTCCACCAGCAGAACCATGAAAGCACTTAACCTCAAGGAAGGAACTGCAGTAAGCAGTCAGAAGGCGGTCGAAGCAGATAAAGCGCAAGAAAAAATTCATTCTTCATGGTGGATGGCCAAAGAGAGAAGAGTCAACCCCTCTTGCTCCGTCTATCCTCTCTCCTTGCTTCAATGAAAGCTCTTTCAGCTCTATGCATCTTGTCATAGTAATCATCTACTTACACAGCTGTAAAATTGTGTAAAACACTTCCAACTCAAACATTTTGTCACTCCAACATTTTTGCTTGTGTTCCATCAGGTAAAAGACAAATCACTGAACATACATGAGCACATAAATGAAAACAATCATTAAAATGTATTTACCAGACATCATCTTCCCCTCAAAGAACAACAAAGTCAATTTATCCTATTTAGGTTGCTTTTAAGCAGCACTTGCTGAGAATGTCCTTCCAACAGGAAATTCCTTATGAGTACTGCATGACATATGGGAGAAAACTGGATGGGACCTGTCAAATAGCAAAGCTACTAGAGCCTCTTTTGCTCCTTTAGGCCTGATCTTAATCTTGTTTATAAATCTTCATCCTAACTAAGCTTCATTTCCCTGTCTATGCCAAGAAAAGCAAATGTAGAATTAGGAAAATATTTACAAAACTAACCATTGCCGTGCAGTAGGAGAGTTGATTGAAAACTCAGGAAATCATCTACTTCATCTCTCCTGTGCTAAGACAGGATTGACTCTACCTGTCATGCCTGACAAAGGCATGCCGATATGCCTAAAATTTACAGGGATGGGGATTTCTCTGTCCTCCCAGGTAATGAACAGAGTGTTTCCTTCCCCACGTCATTACACAATTTGGGGAGGTTTTTTTTTCCTTTTTTTTTTTTTCTCCAAAGATGCCTAAACTAATTTATCAGTGCTGTAGCTTCAATTTCTGACTATTTGGCCTATCCAGCTTGGACACTAAGAACTCGCACATATCTTTTTTGCCCTTTCTTCAGAGCATCATTCTAGGAACTTTGTATTTTTTATTTATTTGTTTGTTTGTTTATTTTGCACTGTAAGTTCTCTTCATTTTTTTCTTGGGAGCTTTCGACTATTTCAAGTTTACGCAACAATTAGCATTTGGAGCATTACTTCTCTTCATGTACAATAATGTAATACAAAAAGAAAATCAGATAATATAATCTGCAACCTTGACTGGTATTAGTTTGAATGTAAATGAGATTAAAAAGATAAAACAAGTGAAGAAGTTACTATATTTGCACAGGCAGACGTGCAATCTGTCACCATGCAAAGTAAAATTCCTCTACTCAGTATTTAAATACCATACTTGACATTTTAAATAAGGGTTTGTCACCAGTAAGTCATTAAGTTGTACTAATATGGCTTTTTTAATTGTCCAATACGATGCCGGAATCAAACCTGTTGATTTTTCAAAGTGTATTTTCCCAAAGTGGAAAGCAAAAAAAGCGAAATAAAATAAAAGGAATTTATGCTAGCAAGATAAAGTTGCCTCTCTGTATTCTGCTGCAACTGTGCCCCATGCAGTGAAAATCTCTTTTGTGTGTTGAATGTTAATTTTTCAAATGTAGTGGCAGCAGGAAAGCTCTTCATCTGGTGCATATGAAGAGAGTCAGAAATGGTTGTTTGTCATGTAGCTTACAGAGGCAAATTTTGCCTATTAGTTTGCACATATGTTTCATAAACAAAAAGAAAGTCTATGTTTGGGTGCTGGGGGAGATGCTATAAAGGCTTTTACTGCGACTTGTTTTTGTAAGTCTTGTCTAGCAAATCCATGTGGTTTCCCTCAAATTTTCAGTAATAAACATTTAACAGCATGTTCCACCATCCCACTTATATAGGAGATTTTGTTGGGTGAGTGAAATAAATTGCTCAGAAGGAACAAGGGCTGCTGTGTTGCAGCGGGGCGAGTTCACACTGCAGAGAGCTTCAGTGTCTTAGACTTGTTGCCTTGGTATTAGATTACCAGTTGATGTTTTGTCTTTGTTGAGAGACTGGGAGAGATCTTGCTCTTTTGTGTGAAGGAACAGATGCCTCTGATCAAGGGTGTTGGGTAGTATCATGTTCATGGGTAGAAATGATTGATCCTAGAAGTGGAAAAGCAATCACAGACCAATCAGAAGGCAGGCAAACCATCCATTGTCAACATGGCAAACAATTTCCTGTCCACCATAACATGAGCTGTGTAGAAAATGGTGACTTACAGCAGTGATTCGGACAGTTCAACAAACAAAGGAGACCTCCTGCAACTCCCTGGCAGAGTATCTCAGGGAGCATGATAAGGGATGGCTCTCTGGGCATGGAGACCAAAATACCAATCAAAAGCATACAACATGAAGTCTAGAAAACACACATGGTTCTTTCTGTGAGAAAAAAAAAAAAAAGAATAAGTATGAAACAAACTAGTTAACAATGTTTGAAACTAGCAGAGTCATGAAAGGTGAGTTCCACAGCAGATTTAGGCTCTCTTTACCCATTAAGACATTTAGGAACTTCCAGAGGTGCTTCACCCAACTTGAAGGAAACAAGAATATGAGTAACTGGAGAAGGTAAGACCTGTAGTCTGTCTAGTTCAGCCTTTCTAAGAAATTAGTCAACAGTAAATGCCTAGGAAGAATATCAAGACAAGTATACATCCTCAAAATACATTCCAAACATTTTTGCCTTGGGGACTTGCTGACCTAAAGTGGATATCTTTGTATTTGGTGATCTCCAGTCATTTTCCTTCCATCATTAACTCGTTCCTGTTTTGCATCCATGTGAACATTTAGGATCAGTAAACATGTGTTGACAAGCGTCGAAGCTAAGAGAGCATTTGCCTTTCTCTCTTCTGCTTGAAAGGGCCGTGATGACTTGTGTAGGCTAGATGCTTAAATGTGAAGTGAGATGAATCCTACCCCTAGCAGGCAGGAAAATATCAAGTATTATCATGTTTTGAAGCTGTCTGTATGCCCTTAGACCTCTTAGAGATGTTTCCAGATACCCCCACTTGGTACTATTTTATCCTTCAACACTAGATGCACCATGACATGATTCTAAGACGGGATGAAATCCATTCTGGATGTACCCATCCCTCTTCACAATCTAAGGAGGGAACTTAGCAATTACAACTGCTTTTGATATATTTCAACTCACCGGCATTTTGTTTGCACACCAGAAAGTGTAAAAGATACTGAAACTATGCTCCTTTTCCCCTGTAAATACTTGAGTTCTAGAGTATTGCATAAATTTGTTCGCTTTCTGCCATAACAGCTGCATATGAAATGTCCCTGGGCTATTATTATTACATAATATGCTTTACCTAAAGAAAAACAACCTCTGTGCTTGTGCTTTTCATCTCAAATAGTCCAAAGAAAACCAGAAACACATCTGATATTGCACTTGGAGGAATTTCAGATTGCTAGGCATGTTGCACACCGAGCTTGTGTGCTCACCACAGCTTTGTTCTGAGAGCCAAGACAAGTTTACAAAACACATCTTTACCAGCTTCCTGTTTCCCATACCAAGAAAACATTTTGCATAGTATAAATTCCCCAGAATCCAATGAAAGTCAATCCTAGAGACTGAAATATGATGAGGTAAGACACAAATTAAATTAGCCAGTGCAGTTTTATCTCTGTCATATTTTCAACTATTACCTCATTAAAATAAGGAGTATAAAAACAAACAACTTTAACAGTATTTATCTTAAGGCTATTTCTTCAGCATGCCAATGTTTTCTTTAGCAGTTTTTAGAAACAAGCTTCTGATCAGAGCTACTGTAATACAGGTGGTTATTTAAATGGCAGTTAGCTTTTAGAAGGTGCTTTATTTCCACTGCAGGCAGAATGATTTGTGCACATAGAAGCTCATCCTCCACTTCACATATGCCATAGAAACATTCTGCACCATAAAGTGCAAAATACTAAAAAAAAAATAGGTAGCTCTGAAACTGCGGTGAAGCACAAATCCTTCAGCTCTGGTTTAAATCCACTGTAGCTACTCCCTGTAAGATTATTCATATTCCAAAGGAGAAGCACAATAGATGGTATCACACTCCCCCAGCAATCAATACCAAAGCTATCGGTTGCATCAATACCTATATTTACGGAGAGCTTCTTTTAGCCTACAAGAGTATTTGGACACTGCATTGATTGCTACAGCAAATTAAATCTCCCAGTCTTAACAGCCACCCTGTTGTACTTTGGGCTGCACGAACTCAGAAGTTCTTTATTCTGGGTAAATTGCCATTCAAGTAATTCTTGGGCGAGGAATAGAACAGCTAGCTCTCAGTCACACATCTGGGTGAAATCTCTTCTGGTATAAATGCTTGAGGAAAATGGGAATCTTGGAGGGACGGGTAGAGCAATGAGCAACCTTCTTCAAGGGTAGCTGCTCTTTTCAGGAAGAAGAGCTTGAAAGCGAAGTGTCCTTGGCAAGAACACAAGCGAGTGAAATTCACAAGAGCAATAGAAGACTATAAATGTGATTTCTTTATTACATAGAAACTATTTCTTCTCCTCCAGCTGAATGAGATCCTTATTTTGATCTTCATTTAGGCTATGTTCTCTCCCTTCCTTCTCTCACCACCGGGCTGCATGCCCTCCTGCACCTCCAGAGATAAGTTTCCATGACCTTCCCTTCCCTCCCATTGCTACTGGATTCAAGCCATGTCTCCCCCTGGTCTGCACTCCACATTGCTGGGCTAAATCATTCCTTCTCCCATCATCTTCATACCTCCCTGATACAGGTTATGCAAAGTTATGAAGGCCAAGGATCAGTCAGGCTGGCATTAAAATGGCATATCAGCTGTGAAGGCTTAAAAATACACCCCTGATGGCAACTCGAGCCTCTTGACTGCATACTTGCCTTGTGATAAAAGTAATTAGCTAGTCTGGGAGTGTAGGAGAGAGAAACTGTTGGGAAAAAAGAGACACGGAGATGTAAAGAACATAATTAGCTGTTTACAAGGAGACACTGGTGTCATATCCTTTAGTTTGGGCTGTGGAATAGCTGAACCCACAATGTAAAT
This sequence comes from Crypturellus undulatus, assembly GCA_013389825.1. Taxonomy (NCBI): domain Eukaryota; kingdom Metazoa; phylum Chordata; class Aves; order Tinamiformes; family Tinamidae; genus Crypturellus; species Crypturellus undulatus. The sequence goes on along the minus strand of VWPW01030128.1, from coordinate 471,105 downwards.
CATGTAGTGGTGCCTTTCTGCTCTGGCTGCCATTCTCAAAGCCATTCTCATTCAAGAACCAAAGCCTCAGGTCAGCAGGAGAAGCAGATTCAGGTTGACTGGGTGGCTGTGCATTAATTCTGGCTTGAGATAAACAGCAAGCCTGGGGTAAAGCTCATGCTTTGAGAAAGAAATCTTCAAGGAAGAGGGGACTATTCACAGCTTTGACCTTGAACCCACCCTGTTTTCCCTTTCTTAGGGTCCCTCAGATGTCCCCGCTCAAGGTCAACCTGGTCAACCAGTCTTCCATCGGAGGAGACTTACATTTCATTGAGTCACCCTAGTCCATGGTGGTGGCTGGGTGGCAGAAGGATTTACTTTGTCTCCTGTAAACATGACAAACTAAAGGACCAGGACTTTCCTATGTGGGAAGAAGAAACAACAGCCTTTTTAATTTAAAGCATTTTTTTCACATATTCCTCAGCATGAAAGAGCATGGCAGATATTGGAGTAAGAATTAATATTCTCAAAAGAGCAGGGAAAAAGGCAGAGAGTTTTATTTATTATTTCTTCACATGATAGTTCTCAGAAGAGCTGGAGATTGGGGTCACCCTAGGTAGAAGGCAATTTAAGAACATTATGATCCCCACCCTTGAATATAAGATGTGAGTGACTAATTCATATTGATATAAATGGGAACCAGAAAGTAAAATATGTTATTACATTCCGGTCCAGTATGATCTGTCCCCGTCCTATTGCCGCTCTAGGAATTCTTCTCATTCTGTGCATCATTGAAAACTCGCAAAGGCAAATAAATTCTTATCAAGTTCAAAATGCTTCTTTGGTCTTTTTTTTAATTTGTCTTTTTTTTAAATCTTTTTGTCTTACTGCTGCAGTGAAAAAGTAAGTTTTGTTTGCTTGTTTGCTCACTTTTTTGCTTGTCAGGTTGTATATGAAAAAAGGCTAGACTATTTAAGTTGCCTCCCTGTGAGTGAGGATGGGAAATGAGATCTGTACTCTGCTGAAGTAAGCTTCGATCACTAAAAGATTTAGATCACAGCACTATGAGACAATTCTTTACTTTGTCAATGCTGAGCAGAAACCTGGACCTTCATATCCTACGTGATGGCTAGGAACCACCCCTGGAAATTCTGCCTATCAACCTAAAGCATCAATCACAGGAAATTTGTCTATGCTAATCCCTTGAATAACTGAGATTCCAGCTGTCTAACATTTTGGGGGCTAAATTTAGATAAGAAAAATCCCACCCTATAAATCTGAACAGCTGTAGAGCAGTAAATATATCAGGGGACATACTTGTTAGTGACAGATAGAAAAGCTTTTATATTGAACTAGCTTCTCCTCCTGACTTCACTGGCTTTATAATAAGATTGATCTGAATGCACACATCCACAGAACATTGTTATTCTTATCCCAGAGGAGGAGTATGTTTTGTTTGGCAAAGCAGTCCACTGATGTGTTCCTAATAGAAGTGAAATATATTTACCCCGTAAAACGTTAGGCTCTGCAGAACAAGTGAAACTGTGTGGCACATGAGTATAAATCCTGCTTGTTGCAGTGTTATTAAATGAGACACTGCATTCCCTTTGGATAACAGATCAAATCATGATTCCTTCGATCACTGAGTAGTCCCCATCTTCCCTCTTCTTTGGAAGCTTTCTGCACATATAGTTACTTATAGGATTAAAATGTTGGGGGGAAAATGTCTTTATTACATAGTTAAAAAGAAACACAGTGCATAAGAGATCAAGAAGAGAGAGAGATTATCATATTGATAAATTAAGGCACAGAAATTTTGTTTTTGGAAAAGTCAGTCAGTGCCTCTATGTGTGCGGCTCAATGAGCAGACATAAATAGCTATGACTTCAAATCCATTGGGTCAAAACTCAACATTTCCATTTTATGGGACACTGCCATTAACAAATGGATGCTTTGTGCTAAGCAGAAACAAACTTTGAAGTTTTTCATGAACTGGGAAAGTATCCTGCTGCCTCATTTTAACACAGACAGAAGACATTTTGATCTGGAAAAGATAAGAAGCTTAAGCGAGTGCTAAGCAGCAGCTGTCCTTGATTTAAAAACAACAACAACAACAAATATTGTATTTCAGCCAACAATAGTAAGGTAATATGGATGGCATTTCATGAAATATTTTGAAATGAAGGAGGAGAAAAAAAAAGAGTTTAACCAAAGTATGCAAAACAAGAATTTGGTTTTAAATTTTCCACTATGACAGCTTAACGAAAGAGATATATCTGCAAAATATTTCATTTTGATCAAAAATAGCAGTTCTATGCTGAAAGATGTCTGCCAAATCTAGCATCAGGATGAGGAGTTGACCATAAGAGCTGGTAAAGCATCTCATGAAAATTTTAAACAGCTTTCTGAAGCAAACAGCAAACTGAAGCATTTTCAAAGACAAATTGAGAATATAAACATCTGTATTCTCTGTCACACTGCACCCTCACTAAGCTCACAGACAGACCTCCACACCTAGCTACTTGTCCCTTAAAAAAATAAAAACTCCCTAATGAAAATTATAATTCCACTGTCAGATTGCCCAAATGTAGTCAAATATCAAGTCCATTACTACCAGAGGAATTAGCATATATTTCAATTAATTTTCATCTTTTTTTCCTGTTTTCCTCATCTTCCATCCAGAAGACGCTAAAAGCCTTCTGAGAGTTCAGCCAAACTTCTTAAAAAATGAAAAAAAAAAAGGAAAAAAGGGGAAAAAAAGGAAAAAATGATTGGAGGACAGAGAGAGGAATCTTCTGTCTGCTTTCCACCACTGAAAGGAGCATGAGTCCTCTGCTGAGTCTGGGGCTCACTAACTAAAATACAGAAGTATAAAATTACCTGAGGTGAATCTCACCCCAGCAATAATCTATCATCCTTGGTTAAATGCAAGTTGGTGGTTACTCTGGCAGTATTTTGTCCACAGTAGCTACTAATATCAACATTAGCTCAGTAATCAATCAGGGGAAGTCAAACAAATCTCGACATCTGATAGAATTTTGTACAGTCGGCACAGAGGTAGACTCTGCCTTTGCTCCCATGTAAATCTGTTTCCTTTCACAAAGCTGTTCCTGATTTACTATGAGGTATGTGTGTGTAGGATGCAACCCAAAGAACACATCTGCATGATTATAATTTTCATACCAAAGATATGTTGGGTGCATTGCAAATAAAGCAGTAATCCCCTCAATGATCTAGTTCAGACAAGAGCCAAACAGATCAGACACGAGTATAAATAGCAAACCACAGGCCTGCTTTTCCATAGCTGCCAATTTATTATTGCAAGTCTGTCTTTTTTTTTTCCCTGATAGTTCCAGCTCCTGGATTCTTGTGACTGCTTAAATATAACACACTTCATTAAAAATATTAAAAAAGGCAGAAAAACGTAGCAACTTCTTACTCCATGATGGTGGGAAATCCCTGAAAAAGTGGCCTCAGTTTTGCCTAAAGATGCTACAGCAGAAGGTGAAGGTAGGTAAACCTAGTTGGAGTCATGAGTCATAGCTTTTTAAAAACGAGCAACCTCAAATACCACAGGAGTGGAACATTTCTGGGTTTAGAAAAATGTCTGAGCTGAAAAATGCAAATAATGTATAACAGTAAAAGGTGTTGGGAAAAAAAGAGTTCAAAAGATTCACCAAATCTTTAAGTGCAAAATGTATTTAGTAACCAGGGATGTGAGCTGGTAGAGATCTCAGGACAAATTCCAGCAGTTTCCCATGGCCGAACCCATATCAACATCATAACCTCCCTATTTCGCAGCTGCCTGGAGTGAGGTTTGACTTTGTTCCGATCTCAAATGCACTGGATCTGGATATTCTCCTCTATAGCCTCTTTTTTTTTTTTTTTTCCTTTTTTTTTTTTCAGTCCGCTTTCTGTGAATTCACTCTGATCTGCCTTTGGAGGAAAGAAATACCTTCCAAGGCAAAGAAAACTTCCTAGCTACAACCTGCTTTAAAGCAATGTCTTAAAGCTTCAGCGTTTCGGCAGACAACTTGGCTTGTTTCTGCGGCTCCTCCAAGCAGCTCCATGCTCTGGCAAGGAGCAGGGGCTGCAGATGACTATTCCCACCTTTATGAGCTGCAGGACCAAGGAGAACCCTGTTCAGAGGCAGGTGGTCACACAAAGCTCACCTAAGATCTCAAGTTTACCTGGAGCATGGTGGCCACCTTTAGGAATATGGACCCTTAGTGGATGAATAAATCAGAGCTGTGCAGTGTCCTTTTAGCCTGGATTCCTCCTCATGTCTCTCCTGATACCCCCTGTTGCTTGATTAATTCAACTTTGTCTGAAGTTGGGGTGTCTGCTCTGCTCAGCAGTGCATCATTCAGCACTGGTCTGTTCAGCATATGTCTCAGTTCCTTCACATCTTCTCCAGCTGCTAGCTAAAAATGTAGGCATAGGAAGAGGGTGGCTGAGCAAAAAGAGAGAGGATAGGAGCTATGAGCATCACTGCAGACATGAGGTATTTTGAGGAACTGAGGATATGGAAAGGGGTGAGACTGGAAATGCATGGGAGAGGAGGCAGCGACCACGATGATGCAGGATGGGACCCATCAGACCATTTTCTTTAACACTGCTGATCCCAGGGTGCTTCACTAAAGTTTGACCAGATGTGTCATTCCTCTAGGGTTTCTGCACCTTACGTCTAGGCAAGGATGTGGTTTGGAGGCAGGCCTTGTTGCCAGGACTTGGGTGTAGCTGGAAAGACCAACACCAGATGGAGACGGGCTAAAAATAGAGCTGAGGAGAGTGCTGAGCCTAGGGAAAAGCCCAAGTGTTTCTGCAAAGACGCGAGCTCCTGCTTAGCACATCCCAAGAACCAGCTCCACTTGGCCAGGACCTCTCCGCCCGCCTGCGCTGGGCTCTTTTCCCAATTTGTCACGGTGCCTCTAACAAAAACGAGTTATGAAAGCACAGCTCTGGCTCCTGCTCAGTCCGGCTCATGAAATACTAGAAAGAGCGATGCTGAGATTTTTCTTAATGAACATGAGGGAGAAGAGCATCGCAGACATGGGGAGGACAGACAGAGGAAGCAGTATTGTCACTCTGAAGTCCAAGAAGGCTGATTTTCCTCTTGAAAAAGGCAATTTCCAGTGGCCCAGCTGAGCTGACTTCTATCATGCTGAGCAAGTAACATAACAAATAATATATGAATTATCCATCACAGTCATCTCACAGCCTAAGCAATAAACTCCTGCTCTCACTAAGGCCGTACTACTGACAACCATAAACTTTGGACCAGGCCTGTAAATTAAGCAGGTTGCGTTAAAAATAAATACCAAAGTATATAAAGCATGGAGATGGATGTGGATGGATCCTTGAGGGTATTTGGATGTTGTCAATAGAGGCTTCTCATCCACTGCACACATGATGGTCAGATCTTTGATCCTCTTGAGGTCAAGGAAGAAGGCAGTTGCCTCTCTGGATGATACTGCAACCTCAGTGCTATGAAGATGATGGGACTTCAGCTTCCTAATCCCCCTTCTAAGACCACCTCTAAAAATAGAAAGAAGCAAATCAGAGATTTCTAAAATAATAATTATTTCTACTCCGTTTTCTTTTTTTGGTGTCACTTAAAAAAAGAAAAAAATCCTGGGAATTGACTTTGTTTTTTTCACTGTAAATGACCCTGCAGCTCTGTTGTAATGATTTTCTTCACACCATCAGGAGATGGAGACATGGAATCCAACCACAGCCCGGGCGGGTCTTTGGAAGGAAGGGTGGTCTTTCACTCAAGCTGTTCTCTGCTTGCTTTATAACCATGTCCTTGACAACAAGGGCCTTTGTAATAAATATTTATTCTATTAACACTATTATAAATCTAAACAATGAATAATAAATAATCAACATGCCTTGGCTATTTAATAGAACACCATATATCAGTGGTTCACAGGGAATTCACAAAGACATTTCTGCTAACAGATGTGTCAATGAAAACAGTTTAATGCGCTTGCAGTTTTTAGACAGGGAAAAACAATGCCAAACAATGGCCATTTCAACTGGAGATGGAAAAGGATGAGGATGTCTTTTAAAACTGTAAGAAGGGTAAATGACTTGGAAAAAGTAAAAACTGAATTTGTTTTGTCAAATTTTAAATAAAAGCTTTCGATATTTTTATTTGAGATAAAGCCAAGATGAGTTCCTTTCTCTCAGTACCTCAATTTTTCTACTTTATCTACCTGAGAAAAACATATTCCCCCAATCTCTTCTTGACCCTATCATTTATATTTGGCAGATATCCTGGAGTCTGAGAGGTAGTATAGCCCATCCAAAAGTTTTAAGACTCAAATATTTACTTCTATGATTTGGGAATCTTCTTGACATCTGTCAATATCTTATCCTTCTAGATAAAAGTGTTATTATATATATATGCATATATATATTTATTTATTTACTAAACATTATTGGGGTCAGTTAGGTGCCAGTTAAATAATATAAATAAAGAGGAGCTCTCTTTAAGCAACACACCATTACTGCAAAGCAGAAATGATTGTTTAATGAAAGGGCATAGCAGGAATCATATAAAATGATTGAATTTTGGTACACAGTTTTGTGCTTCTGAGTCTGCATATGTGTGCATGATCTGTTTCCTGAGATGATCTTGGAAGAGCAGACAATCACCTCTATGGAGACGTCATTTCATGGGAACAAGGGGATAGCACAAAAATAACTGCTCGCTCAAATTGAAGTCTGCTGCTTCAAAGTTGTGCCCAGCTGCACAATTAGAAGTTAATCTAAAAACCTAAAATAGAGAAAAATAGCCTTCATTCTCTCCCAGCCACCTACACCTCTGGGATTTAGATTCCTTTTTTTGGGAGATATGCCTGCAGTAGAATAACATGTAATGACTTGGAAATCGGTTTTCTTCTCTTCCAGCTCAAGATTTGACACTCTTTCTTCAGAATGAAGAAACTCTTTCCAATAAGACTGAAACACTTGGGGAAACCAATGTGGACAGAACTGGCTGAGAGCAAGGTCCTCACTATTAACTCTGTCAGGCTTGCTGGAGCCAATTCTAGGATGGCTCCAGTGACGGGGAGCCCATGTAGATGAGTGCAAGGAGACACAAGTAATTACATCCTTCACATCTGGGAAATATTAGTGATCCAGAAGGTGGGTATCATGGTCTTAGTATACTCTTAGCATGGTACCGTGTCCATCCAAACCACATCTGACAGGCAGCATAACGCTATAATTCAGAGGTAATGATGAGCCAAGGCATCCACAAGACATCCACAAGGCTTCTTTTCCCACTTTTGATTATTTTGGACTTTGGATGAGTTCACTGCACATCTTTATCCTTTCTGCTCCTCCAACCCAGAGAAAAGGCAGATGGACCAATTGCAGTTACCCAGAAAGCCACTGTATTTTTGTTGTGTTTAGCTCTAGGCAAGGAGATGGAAATTTGGCTTTGCCTGGGAGATCTCACGGGTCAGGAATTCAACTGGATCCCACCATATCTGAATTCATTTCTTGCCCGTGAAGCAGAACTTGGGCAAGTTATTAATACCACGGTGGGCCATATATTGCCTTTTTTGTGGTTATGGTGATGGTGAGTGGTCACTGTTGTGACCCCTAGCCACATATGAGGGCCTTGGTTTGCCTGCATAACCTGACCACAGCTGTCTCAGATCATATATGTATGTTTGCACACAATTTTCTTGTGTAATTCATTACCTCTGTACAGAAAGAGAGATCCATAGCTCTCTGAATTCATGATAACGAAGAGGGAACTTTATGATTTAGGGAGTCCGAGTTGTGGATTTTTGACCTTCGGAGGCTGGCAGCACTGTATCGACAAGCCCTGCATCAGCAGGAGGTATGGATACTTCTTGAGTCTCTGAGCAGAATCTGGTTTTAGAAGGAAAATCCCTCACTGAGGTTCGGAGGTAAGAGGCTGGTGACTCCTGTGCCCCTCTTCATTCCAGCACATTGGTATCAAACAGCTACTTAATACCAGGCTACAGGTGGAAAGTGGCCCCAGATATGTTACCACACCTCATTGCACAAAATGATGGCAGAAAAGACATGGCCAGCAATACCATGCAAGCTGGCATGGGTGGATGCAACCAGAGATGCTTTTGAAAAGCACATTTTCCAAGAGACACTCCCAAGGAACTGTGACACTTGCTGAAAAATAAATTTTGAAATACCTAAGAAAGAACTGTGTTTTGTTAACTTGTTTGCTTTATTAACACAAGCAGGATGCCCATCTTTTTGCTGGCCCTGAGCAAGGTAAAGGGCTCTACTTGTTAAAGAACACAAGAAGGGCAGATCTGGGGACAGATGAGACTTTTGCTCTCTTTAGCCTCCTCGGAGAGCTTCCATGATCTTTCAACCTCTCTTCCTCTCCAGGACCTCAAGCACTAGGCAAGCAGATGGCAAAGCAAGACAGGCAGATCAACTGCCTCTTGGGTCCTGGAGAAGGACTGAGTCCAACGACTCCAAAAATTACAACAGTCCAAGACAGGAATCGGATGAGTGAGTGTGAAAAAGCTGGGAACAGCCAGACCTGAATTTGCACAGTCCATGGTTTTGTAGGGTGAGAGGCCTGCCAGTCTGCCTGCCTGGATCCCTGCCTGGAGCTGGGAATTAGACCCTCCGCTCCACTAAATTCAGCTAGTAAAGAAGAAAGAGAAAATATTTACTTTCTAACCGGTGCCAAGAAATGGACTCAGCTCCATCCCTAAATGGAGCAATCTGGTCTGAGCTTTCTGGTCCTTTCATATTCTTATGGAGTACACTTGGGCAAAGCACTGTACATAAAATAACACTTTGGCTACAAATGTTATTTTCGAACCATGTTGGAGCCAATTTCTACCCCCACCTTCGCTGCTCTCTTTTAAAATAAAACAACAAACCATATAATAATAATAATGAAAAGATTTATCCTAAGCTAAATGACTGGTTCTGGGGGATCAAGTTGCAGGACCAAAATCCATAACTCTGAGGGATTTACAGTCCCTTTTGTGGTGATAAAGACAAAATTGTTCACAGCCCTTCCCTTAATGTAAAAAGCCTGCCTTTTGCTCCTCGGCCAAGCCTCTTGCCACCAAGAGACTGCGCTTTTGTTGGAAGTGCTGAGCACAAACCATGGCAAAGAGCCCAAAGGACAGGACTTCAAAGTCTGTGCCTGCCCCATCATGGGAGGGTTGGAGGAAGCAGAAAGCCTCTTCCATTTGTAAAGCATGTTTCTTCTTCTCCCTCTCTCCGGACCCACAGCTCTCAGTGTCTTTCCTCCCTTACATTTTCCCTGCTGTCCTCGGGTTAAAACAGAAGCCAGATTTGCCACTAATCTTTAGCAAATGTGCTCCTAAAAACAAAATGGTAACATGCAGCTGGGCCTGGGTTTGTATCAAGGCTAGCTTGTGAGGTCATGAGATGGGTGACTCAGCCCCTCCATGATCATCAGCAGCGACACACATGCTGAGTGTGAGATTCGGGACTTGAACCCAACTGCCCTAAAGCCACCTCCAGAGATCAATGGCACAGTCTTGGTCCCATTCCATGGAATAACATAGCAGGTTGGCAGCTCTTTTAAACTTCCCCTTGGCACTGCCTGCTCTACAGGACTCATAGAGCCTCACGGCATCTCTTGCAGGACTCTGCATTTAAACTAAGCTGACCAGGGCTCATTAATTTCGCACTCAGGTGAACCCATAGCCTCTTTATGGTCTAAGGAAGAACGATGTCCTGCACAAAACCAGAAAATTAGAGATAAATTTAGTAGCATCTTTTGATCCATCTTCATGGAGACTTCATTGAGAAGCCCAAAAGACCCATACTTTTTGGCTGCATCAACGATATTTTGCAAAGATATGGCAAACTTCAGTAGTTAATTCATTAGTAGTAACTCCAAAGATATTGGACATGTCTTTCTTGAGTTCTTGTTATAGCTTTTCTCTCTTCTCTCTCATTTTTGCAACACCTTACTCATATTGTGCCTCAAGTACAGGATAGAACGGGTCTTACAGGACCCAAACTTCTAAAGCCTTTGTAAAACATCAGTTTTTGTGCAAAATGAGCAGATCACGTCTTCTTTCGGGTTTCCTAGTCTGGTTATAAGCACTTATGCTCTGTACCTGAGACTCAGTCCTTCAGCCATTCTTTCCTGTTTTTCTATCATCTTCTTCCTGTCTTTCTGCCCCTTATAGTGTCTTACCGTCATATCTAGCACAAAGATTTTTATAACCAAATCAGAAGACGCTGGTGCCAATATGTGTCTCTGAGACCACAGGTGCATAGGAGCAGGGCTAGCGTATTGTGGTGAGATAGCTCGGTATTTTCCCAACCTCCATTAGTTTATAGGAAGGAGATTATTACCCGAGCAAATGTCAATTCTTGACTTTTCGTAATTGTTGATGCTATTTATTTCTTCTCCATTTTTTTTTCTAATTTGCTTTCCTTTTTTTACTTTTAGTTGTGCAAACCCTAACATTCACATCTTCTCATGTCAAGGAGCTCCACGGGTGCTGGTGGACTGGGTAGTGGGTAACCCCTTCAGTCCCCTTGGTTTCCTTAGAAACTGCTGCCTACTCACTTCTTTCATTGACCTCTAGTTCTGGCACGAGACACAGTGAAGGAGTTACTGTCTCCCAGACATGTTTCTTTACAGACTTTAGATACCATTTTTCCAACCTGAAGAAGTCTAACTCAACCATTCCTCCTACATTAGCTTTTCTTGCATTTGGCAGTCCCTGCCACCATCCCTGAATATATCCTGCTTCTGTTCTCTCTCTTTCTTTTTTTTTTTGTTGATTGTTTGTTTCTACTGTAGTAGATTGTCTCTGATGATCTCTGATGATGAAACAATCTCTTGCCATCTCTATGACAATTTTATGGACAACATATTGCCCAACTGGCAAGATAAAGTTGGGCCTCAGTGTTTCAGTATAAAACAAGCAATGTCCCTTGCCAAAGATTCAGGCAAGTCCATCAAATTCCCTTTTCAGGCTTAAGTTTTCTGGTTTAGTCAACAATGACAGGTCCAAAGATGGAGAATTAGGGTCATGTTTAGGTCTACAGTGCCCTGAGATACCAGTTGTGACTCATCAAGCTCCATAAATCTTTGATTCCTAGGACGCTGAGGAGACATAAAACAGCTCCCTGAAATAAAGCTAAGTGTAGCGTTCAGTGGGAAAGGCCACTGCTGTGAGTCTTGGGGTAGAAACACCAATGCTTGAGTCACTGAGAGTCTTTATATTGTCCAGGCAATCCTCACTTGCGAGAAGTATGGGTCCCCATACTTCCCTTCTTTTAAATGAATAAGTCAAGCATTGATTCAAGTCCTTGCACACAACTGAGTTTGGATCATATTTGGATCCTTTTTCAGCTCTAGCCAAATTATGTACTTCAGAGAAGCCAGACTTTTCTTTCCAAAATTTTCAAGAATTAAGTCGCTTGAACGCTCCCAAAATGTAACAAAATGATTCCTAGAACTCCAAAATATGTTTAAGATTTTTTTTCAATTCTTATTTTATGGAGAAATCCCATGAAACAAATGCATTGAGGGTTGTTCTTTTTTCCTCTCTAGTCTCTGAGTGCTCTTTTATTTGTTCATTTATTTATTATTCGTCTAATGAACTAAAAGCATTGCTTATTCATACCACTCTATTAATTATTTAAAAAACATGCAGAACCTAAAAATTATGTTTTTCATTATTTATTCATTTAAAGTAGAATTATTATGCCCACATCTTTGCCTAAAAGGCATTGCAGAATATTCTTGTGAGCTGTGTCCTAGCTTATAAACTTCTAATATCCCACAATTGGATAAATGAGTTTATATAACCTCTCTGAAATCTTCCTTTCCAAGGTTGTCACAGTGGCATTCAACCTTTAATTAAACAGATGTCGGAATATATGTGGGGTCCCTCTAGTGACCGAACCAAACAAGCTGCAGGCTACTAGAGCAATTTCTCTTGTGCTCAGGGTTCAGATCCTAATCATAACCAACATTAAGGCACGTGCCTTAAGCTATATGAAGCACAATTACAGTTCTCAGTAAGCTGGGAATTGTTCCATCCCATCACCAATTTCAAGAAGCTTCTTGCTAAAACTGCTGTATGAGATTAAGCTTGATGCAGAGCTTGGTGATGAGTGACAGACAGGTATTTTATTCAACTAACAGGTCTGCAAGATAGCAGATATGTGTGAGGAGGTGAAAATGGGACATGGATCGCAGAAAGGATCACCTTTTCAGTCGAATTCAAGTCTAGAGAACTCTGATGATGGAGCATACATATTATAAGATAACATTCCCTCCATCAAAAAAAAAAAAAAAAAAGGCAATATCCAAGGAATGGTCATCACCAAGATGATCAGATGTTCAGTAAATCTCTCAGACAACACCTCACATTGGTAGATTAGTAAACCTGTAGTGCGAACATAACTTGAAGGTCTGGCTCCATTGTCAACCCAGTCTTGTGACCTACTTAAATAACACCTTTGGGATAGGTACTCTGGGAGTTAGTAAGCAAAGCTTCTTTCAGGTTGGCCTCATGGTCTTCTGGTTCGCTTGATGCATCCCAAAATCACAATATCAATTGCATTTAATGACTGAATGCCACCACCCAAAAGTGTAATGGAAACTGCAAATGGAAAATGTAAATGGAAGAAGAAAAGGGAGCGATCTAACTAAAGAGAATCCAACCTTGCAGCTAAATATTCCTAAGTCTCCTTAAACAAAGCATAAGTCTCTTTGAAGTGGCATCATTTGCAAGTCCCCTGTCGGACACAGCAACCCTATTTATGGGCTTGTCAAAAAACAGACCCTTGCTCCCAGGTGATCTGTGGATCTGTCCCCCTATTCAAACATCCTGAGATGGACTGAAGAGATGAGGTGTCTCCTTGGATGTGGACATGGGGAAAGGACAATTTCCCACTGAGCATCAAGGCCTCTTTCACCTGGCAGAGAAAACTAATGTCATATTAAGAGTGAAACTATGTGTTCTGCTCTATCAAACCTCAAGAGGCACCAAAATAAACCAAATCTTCTAGAGGTTTTGACACACACTCCCATTCCCTTCATATTCACACTCCTTACAAAGCAGACCTTTTTTTTCTCTCTCTCTTTTTCTCTTTTTTCAAGAGAGCTTTCTTTCAAGTTAACAAGGCTTGAATTGTGCTGCAGGCTGCAGAGAGCAGACTCCCTTCACCCTGGCAGGATAACCCCATGGCTTCTCAGAGTGCTGTATATAGAAATCCGCTCTTTTCCACTGGGGCATCTCTATGGATGAGATGGGAGGAATGCTCTTTGAGTCGAGATATCTGTGTTTGTAGCTACAAGGACGCCTGAAGGGTCAGGATAGCACTGAAAGACACGACACATGGTGAAGTTTGGGAGTATTTCTCACCTCCTAGTGCCAAAAATCCGATGTGTCCAAGCAGGGGAGAGAAAGGAGGACATGCTCTTTCCATACTGAATCATTTGACTGCCAGTCAGAAGGTTAATTTCCAAAGAATGGCTTTAAATGAATTCCTTATAGTCTATTGAGAGTCTATTTCTCATGGTAGGGATGCCCAATGGTTTCCCAGTACAAGAACCAACCACTGTGAAATGCATCTTTTTTAATTTCCTGTAATTTAATTAAGAGAGGAATTCACCTTGGTTAAAAGTTTATCTGTTCGGTAGCCCTTTATGCAACCCAGTGAAAGGGAGTGAATGAAGGTTCTGTAAAGCTTCCCGTCTATCCAAAATAACCCTTATTTCAACCCCAACACCACATATTCCTAAACAAACAGTCAAAGCTGCATCTTTCATTTTTGAAACAGGGTGTTCCCTGCTTTTCATTAGCTGATGAATTCCTTTCCTACTTGATATATGCTGAGGAGGACAGGATATATAAGGAGGAGAAGTATATCTGGAGGCCTGATGAATGCAACTAGGGGGTAATAGCTAATAAATGGACAATAAGAGCCATGATACAGGGATTTAATGATTAATGCCAAATAAAAGCCAGAGATCAGTTGAGACAGTAGGGAGATCAGGATCATTGAGCACCCCTGTTTCTAATCTAAAACAAGGTCTGAACACAGCATTATTTTCTCACTACTGCGTAAACTGCGGCATTGACTTGTGGTATTAAAAAAAAATCAATAAAAAAGTCTGAAAAGCAGAAAGACAGAGTCCAGCAGTGGGTTTTACCCTGCACTAAAGGAGCAGATGTAATACTGTTCCCAGTCTATCTTTAGCATTGTCCATATGGGATGCGCATCACATGTGGTCCAGACCAGTGACACACCAGCATGGGAGGGTGTATGGACCTACCCCAGTCACACTAGCTGCATCAATATTGATGAACAAAACAGGGAAAAACGTGACCACTGGCTTTATATATATATATTAGTGGTATAGTGATATAGTGTCTGTACCACTGTGAACAAGGCCTTTATGTCCTGGAATGTCCAGCCTTTTTCCAGTCAATTCCTGGGCAGTGTTTAGGAACTGTTGCCCATAGATATTTTAGATGTGTTCCTTCAGTTCTGAGGACATTGGGAGTTAACGGCACACTGCATATGCTGCATATCTGTTGGCCATCAAGATGGAGAATAAGTCCAGGAATATTTAATTTACTATTACAGATGTACCACTGCAGCCCAGGAAGCAGTAAGGTCAGACTGCTTGGCGGTGGCTGGTAACTGGTACTTCACAACACCGATATCTCTCTAGAAGCATCTAAGGAGTCATACCAAATAACTCAGCATTTTACCACATCTGGCTCCTGGTCCCCAGGTCATCCATAAAGCATAGATGCAAATTAATTTCCAGGTTCTCTTTTGGCATTAATCCACCACCTCACTTTAAGAGGAAACATAAGTACTGTTTTTGACCTTTGAACCTCTCTCTAAAGACCTCTTTTCCACAGCACATATGCTCACCTTCATGCTAGAAACACACTTTTCTACTGGACTGTGACATCATCCTCAGAAAACCCCAAATTACATCTTAAGATCACTATATGGGGACGTGTAAAGGCCAAGGCCAAGTGCTATGAAGTGTGGGCACAGCCAGCCTCCTATGGGAAGGGTTGGGCTTGAATGGAGAGTGAGTCTTTCAGAATCCCTTATGACCAGGGACCTTTCCTTGGAGCTGGTGTCTTTAGCAGTACAGATAGTACTCAGTGATCCCAGGAAAGTCTTTGACTCATTTTCCTTTCTTTTTTTTTTTATCTTTCTTTTTTTTTTTTTTTTTTCCCAAGACCACCTTATTTCCTCAGCTCAATCAGCCTTTCTCATCTCCAGGAAGAACAGTTTACCATTCCATGGGATTACTTTTGGACTATGTGTTTAAGACATGTTCTAGCAGTCCTGCTCCCTGTCAAAATGGGATTAATCACAGCTTGAGTAGGGGTCTTCAAGAAAAGCAGTTTTCATGGTTTAGTCTCCATGTCCAGATTCAGGCAGGACCTGGGACAGCCTGGTACAAGTCCAGTCCCATTGCCCCTGTCCCCTCCTTACCCTACACATCCCTACCCTACACAGATGGTTTCCTATCATCTCCCTACACAAGAGATGATAGGAAATCACCGACCATCCACCCATGGTCATTATGACATGTCTTCAGCAGTGAGAGTTCACATCCATCATACTTGGACAAGTTCCTATAAACAAAATTATACTCCTGTATTGCTGTCTCCCTCCCTGTCCTGTTGTTTATATCATATAGAGAATCTTTGTGTCTTTGTGAGACTACTTTATAATCTAGGTTATTAGGAATGGAACAAAGCTACCAGTTCACTCTTACTAGTTGAGAGGTATATATAAGTTGTTTTTGTGTTTTGTGCCATTTTCACAGAAAGATAGGTAGGGATGAAATAGTTGTTTTCATATACCATATTTATTCATGTTCTCTGAAGAAAGGCAATTGGTATTTCTTGCTACAAAAACAGTGATACAGATACACTTATACAGGTATATTATCAACTACAGTGGTGGATAATGGAAAGCGTGCCCTTAATTTTGGGGTCATCTCCAGCTCCATCATCACTAGGTCCAGAGAGAAGCAGGACAAGACTGGACTGCAGAGGCTGAGGTGATATTGTAAGAAAGTCATTCGGTTATGGTCAGCATATTGATTCTCTTAGACTAACAAAAAAAAAAAAGATAAATCTAAGGAATTCATAACCTGTCCTAGCCAGGAGCAATGGTAAAGCCTCCACAACGCACGACCTCTTGCCCAGGTGACCTCCCCCTCGTCACCAATTCACACATACTTGTCCACCTCCAGCCTTGGGGATCTTTGCTTCTTATTTAATTTTCCTGGAATCAAAAGGGCTGTGTGTACCTCCCACCTACTCGCCTTGCTCCAGACTCACCTCAAACCACTCACCTCTTCTCACAGCGCAAGGCGAAGTGAGGCCGACATCACTATTTTAGCACTAGCCATGGTAATTCCAAGGCATTCCAGAAATAGCACCGGGAAGGAACAGTACCTGCTCTTCAGAGTCAGCCTGGGGCCTTCCTGCCCCTTCCAGGTTGGGTAAACTTTCTCTTTATCCTGTGGTTACACTCAGCAGAGCCACTCTCTTGAAAAACAGCATTGCATAAAGGTGAATTCAAAGGTTTTTTACCTGGCCTGGATGGGGCTCCAAAAACAGAAATTCCCAGCCCAACTCCTGTTCCTTTGACAGGCCTTGGGAAGATGTTTTATGAATCCCTTCTTGCATTTCACAGTTTCATTGCTGTTTCTCTTCTGGGTTCCATGAAAACACAGCAAATGCATATGCTACACCTTCCTTCTGTTAGCAGATAATACTAAAACCCCCAGATTTTTGACTTTGATTACTTTGTCCCTCTGTGCTACTAGATATTACTGCTACTACAAGTCCTCAGTAGTGCCCACAGCTAGAGGGTTTCTCCTCTGATTTCTTGACAGTTGTTTATAAAATTCATTGTATCCCCAGAGATTTATGTCAGGAATGGTTTGAGGAGCAAATAGTTTCCAGCCATCTGCCTTTAGAAATCCCAAGCATTTTTCATGTGTCATCTTGAAGAGATTTTGGGGAGCCAAAGCAAGAAGAAATGAAGCAGGCAGGTCACCAGTGCCACCAGAAATGCACATAAATGAAAACAGCACTATTCTGGCTTTGCTTCCAATTCTCTCATGTTGAAGAAACTTTCCTGACATGGCAGCATGGAGGGACCAGGACTGGGGTCCCCTTTTCTGCCTCTCGTACCATGCACTTCCTTCAGTTGAAAGTAGAGGTTCAGATTATGCATCCTGCAGGCTCTTGCCCTTGCTGCAGGGGTGATGAGATCATCAGTCCCTGTTAGGACACAGGCACAACTTTGAAGATGAGGCTGGGGTCATGTTACACACTGACATCTCTTCCCCCCCCCCCCCCCCCCCCCGCCCCGTTCCCTGCTGTCTTCCTAACCCTTTGCACATCAAAGGCCAAACCTTGCAGTATCCAAAGCCCCAGAGCACCAGACCCACATCTCCTACCACACTGGGCTGAGATTTAGGCCAAGAGAAATGTCTTTTATTTCCCTCAGGGGGAGAAATTTCTGCAAATCTCTGTTTTCATCTCCTTTTAGCTACCTACAGGTGTGGACAGTACTTGAACAGTCATCCACAGTATTTAGAGAGGGGTGAAGGAAGCTTAGAACAAGGTTGTGTCCCCATTTGCATTCTCCTTTCCTTCTTCCACTTTGTAATGAAATGCCTGGGCAGAGCAGATGTTGTGGTGCTTGAGAGGAGTGATGAGTTGTAGTGGAAGCAGGAGAAAAGGAGAGCAAGGGAAAAGGGGATGGATATTTCCAGCGCCACATTGCACTGCAGATTACATGAAGATCTTCCTTTTCCCTCAATTCTCTTGATCAGCAAGATCAGAGGTGACCCCCATCCTCAGCTCCCCTTCAGTCACACAATATCCCAACATTTTTTTCTAGTAATAGAATTCAAAAGCATGCAAGGAACATCTCCCATCATGCCTAGCCCCATCCATGCCCCTCTCCATGGTCAGAGGGTGGGATGGTATCTGTTAGCCCTTCTGCAGCTCACCAAAGCCTCAGTGTTTCACCTGTGCAAATAATCCCTATGTGACATCCCCCTGGACTGCAAGGACAAGTTAAAAATGGAGCATGCAATTTAGCCCCTGCACATCTGTATCCCAGGCAGTGCTGAAAGACAGAATGAGGCATCTCCAAAATAGCCTCCGCTTGACTAAACAACTCCACTGTCAACCAATGACTGTTTGTCTGTTTTAATTTGTACAGCCCTCAAACCTAATAAACACCTCAAACATGAAAAGAAAACACAGGGAACAACGAGGGTAAGAAAAACAGTCTGTTGACTGCCTTTTTAAATAGATCAGCATGGAATTGAGTGGCCAGACCTCTTTCCAAGTACATTCCTACACTGACATGAATTCACAGACTGCTCCTGTGTGATCATCTGGCAGGGACACGGGGCTGTCACTCTGCAGCCATCTCTTTGCAGGGCTGGTCATGTCTGCCCAGGAGCTGACAGCACCCACAGAATAATGCCACATTTGAATTTTCCAGACAGCATTTATTTATTTTTATTATATGACTGACTCCTTTATTACTGGCTTTTTAACTCAAGCCTGTCTATTGTCATTGTCCCTTTGATGAAAAGAAAACATTATATTTGGGGCTTAGAATAAGATTTTCCTTCCCTTTCCTTCCCACTCTCCACCCCACTGTCCATATATTCTTCAGGTATCTTGCCAAAGCCACTTTCTTCTTCTATAGGATCTCAGTTTTTATTAAACAGATTCTTTTTTCACCTACTAACCTGTCTAACCCCTTGTTTGGATTATACACCTCATCCATCCACGACATTTTGCCCCTTCCAAGCTCTGGATTGCTCTCAGGAGAGGTGATATTTGACTTGAAGAATCAGAGCCTGACTGACTTCTCCTCACTCTGACTTCTGGGAAAGAGAGAACTAGTCATGGCTTGAAAGTCACTGCACTGTCTGTCTTGGAAGCAATCAGGACAGCCACAAGAATGAGAAATGTGAGAAAATGCTCCGACAGATCCTGCTGAATAACACATGAAAAATCCTTGATAAGCACTAGAACAGCGGAGGAGCTTGAGTCTCAGCAGAACATCATTATAAAAGCATGACTAGTGTCAGAGAACAGGGTCAAAGTCCCCTAAGTTCCCTCTGTTTCGGTGTTTTGCCGTCAGCAGTGCTTATTGCCAACTGATAAGGGAGAGACAAGGAGGGAAGGAAAAACACAAACATTTCCTTCCTTCCCATCTTCCAGAAGCTCACATTTGAGGGAGCATGATCCCTGATGATGCCTGATTTTTTTTCAATTGTCAGGACACAGGGGTCACTAATTTGGTGGTTTGCATTTGGTTTGTTGTTGTTGTTGTTTTTTAAAGACTACAAAGATATCTGAGGTCAAGTAAGACATCAGGATTTCAGATCACATTTGCAAAACTCTTCCTGACTGCATAGACTGGCACCACCAAAATATTCCTCAGAATGAGGGGCTGATAATCAAATATGTCCTTTCTGGAGAGACAAAAGTCTGGGTATTTGAGTCATTTTACCCAAGTAGTTAGAGTCTGACAGCTTCTTCATAGGTATGTATTTTTGCATGGCCCCCCGTTATCTGAGCTGTTACTAAGAGAGAACAATTCTGTTTTTCCACAGTGCCATACTCAGACACTTTTTAACCAATTTTAAGTAACTGAGTGATAGGAACCTGTGTCCTTTCACCTTGTTGCCATTTACACTAACTAGCTCCGGTTAATAAGATTTTTCCATTTTCTCCTCTTGTCAAAAATAGGTAATGGATATGACCCAGAGGGATCATTCTGTGTAATTATTAAGCCTCCATCTTCTATAAATAACTCAGAAGATGGGCAGGTTGTTTTCCCCAAAGCACACCCTTGCAAAGTGTGTTGTTCAGCCGCCGAGCTCAGGAGAGGGGGAATTTCATGGATCAAGGGCTGGAGGTCAGAGACTCCAGCGGGGAAGAGCAGAGATGAACACAGTGTGCACTCAAATTCCTGCATAGTGCTGCATAACTGGTGCAAGAAGGTCTCCTTGGCCCACATCTTCACAACATTTCAAAGGTTTCATCTACAAGAACATGAGCTATATTTCTGCCCTATAAATTGTGTGGAATACCCTAGAAGACCTCTGCTTCCTAAATATAGTAGAAATCTATCAAAGAGAATGGCAGATGAATACAGTCATCAGAGACAACTGGACCTGTTCAAGGTGCTACAGCTTCCCCAATTTACTCTTCCATCTTTTTATTGGGGTTTAATATGGGGTTCATAATAACTGTATTGGTGCCTCTGAGTGGTTTAAAGGTTCCTGAAGTATTTTACCTGACTTTGCACTCAAGAAAATGAGGTTCTACCACAACCTTTTGCATCGGCTAACTGGTGGAGGAGATCCCCTCCAGCAGTAAGCAATAGCCAGGCATGGTATAATCTTCTAAGACCACATCTGTGTTTGAGGGATTCATCTGACTGTGTCCACTATTACACAGGAATATCCCTGCAAAAACATTTCCCCATCTCAGCCAGCACAGCCAGAGGTTTCAAAACATTTGTCTGGCAATTGTTTTTTAGCACCATCAGATATAGTTATGTCTGGTAATGGCTTTGAGCTCGGGCAACAAAAAGAAAAGACATAAGGGCTGTCCAGGAATTAAGGCAATGCAGTTATTACCATTAACGAGGAGGTGAACATCTGGAAAAACTCTATGGCTGAGCAGGTGTGTGTGTGCTGCCTGGGTTGTCTGTGTTTCAAGCAGTGTGGTTTCAAGCTTGGCTATCCAGGAGATGGCCTCCAGAAACCACTTGAAAATAGAACAAACAAAAGCATCTCCTCTTTCCATTAATATTAATAGCCCAGACATTACCCAATTTGAAGCGGAAGCTGGGGCCGATTAAGAAGAGTCTGATCTTCAGAGCTCAAATGGAAAAAGATTAGAGTACAACCTCCGTGTGATCTGGGATCAGGAGACGTAAAAGCAGCCCAGGGACAGTGACAGAGATGAAGCGGGTTTCTGCCCTGGAAAGTTTTCCACTTGGAAGCTCCGTTGTCCAAATATTTTGCTACCAAATCATAATGGAGCCGCTTCTGCTGCCAAAATCATGTATGCTAATGTGAGCCGCTAGTAGATGACTAAAACAGGGAAAATGAGACAAATACGGCGGGTGGGGACTTAGGAGTTTTGGGGCTGATACTCTGCTTTGACACAGCTTCTCTGGGAGGCCAGATATCTCCTCTGAAGCAATGTAACAGGAAAATATTCCTGCCTGCTTCGTCCTGCATTCAGACCGTGATCTTTTTTGGCATGTAGACCATTTCCAATCCTATGTGTATGTTTACAAAACCAGGCACAAAGTGACAACAGCAGGGATGATGATGATGATGATAATTATTATTATTATTATGTAACCATATCCATTATCTTCCAGGCATGAGTCAAATCTAGAAGCAAGAAAGTCCCAGTTTGGAAGCTTCTGTAAAATAAGAATCTAAATATTTCACCTGATCTTATCTAGACTCCCTGGGGACCATTGGAGTAGCAATTTGACATGCCCTTGGGAAATGGATTTGGAACCAACAGAAAGGAATGTCCATTCCGGAGAGGAATGAATGATTTTATTAAAAGTCCAGGAACACGCTTTGTGCTGTGTGTCTTGGATCATTTGGAGAAAATAAATTAGAACACTCAGGTACTTGGGAAGCCTCCAGACAAATTCACTTTTGGGTCCTCACCAGCAGTACATGTGATTGTTAATTTTTGGTTTAGGATAGAAAGAAAAAAAAAGAGAAAATGGAGGGAAAAATGAAAAGATTATCACATGAAAGTTACAAATTCTCTAGTTGTTCTCACCTCCACCACGTATTCAACACCCCAGCATCTCCCTTGTTCAGCAACCTAATGCACATGTATCTGCCCTTTATTTTTTGCTGGTCTTAGAGACTGTGTGAGCTTAAAGCCCTGCAGAAGTATATTTGCTAAGAATATGACCCCTTCTGCTATTACGAATAGTAATAGCATTAGCATTTCATTTTATCATTCTACTGGTATGTTGTAGATAGTATTGCCTTTTTCTACTTTTATTCAATATCTGTGCATTTGCCTTTTCTTTCACAAGACTATTTGGCAATCATGTTTTCTTAAAGTATATTTTTACTATAACTATTTTGATTTGTCTTTGTACTAAATAAAAAAATAAATAAATAAGAGGTGGAGGAGCTGGATGTGTGAAAATACCATTGCTAGATAGCTTTCCAAAAGGAATAAATACTGATGCTGATGGGCACATCTGGAATCTCAAGAATGTCAAAAGTTTTTCCATTTTATATTGCTTTTATCTTTTTTTTCCCCTTGTTTTACCATTCATTGTTCACCCTGTCTTCCTGGGAATTTTGTCCTGCAAAGTCGTTTTGCATAGGCTTGTTTACATGCACACTGTAGAAAATTGAACCATACAGACCATAGGGAGCGGATTCCATAGCAAAGTTTCTTAGGGAGCCAATATGTTTATTGGAGGCTAATGATATGAAGATGGTCTGATCCTGCCCATTGGCACCAGTGTTAGAGCATCATCTCCTGGCTTATTTCATTATTTCATTTATGTGTGTAGATTTGGATGACCCTGGTACAAAACAGAGAGTAACTAAATTATGGTGTACCCCACAACATGCCCTAAATTCCTGCTAGTGTAAAAAGAGCCCACCAATTGCAAGCACCAAGGCACAGCCCTCTGAACAGACAGGGAAACAGAGATTGTTGAATATTTTTCAAGGCCGAGCAAGTCCTTCCAGATAATTCCTCCTTCTGTGCTGCTCCCATGGGCTCTTTATGTCCTGACTGAGATGTCTGCTGGACAGATGGGAAGTTTTAACCACAGGATCACCCTGCATCTCTCATACCCAATCCTCAGGTTCTGCATGCAGCTCTCAGCACTTCCCAGCACAGCCAGCACCAGGAATGCCAGCCATGCTTCCAATTCTCTCTCCATCCGTCTTTGCAGCACTTACGTCTACATCCCACTGAAATGCGCAAGTGCCTCCAGCAACACCTACCTTATTATAGCACTTGAACTTGATTCCCCTGATGGAAATCTATTAATTCCTATATTTATCTTAATAAATTTCACTTTATTTTATTATCAGATGGAAAATAGTGCATGAGCCTCTGAGGCCAAGACTGCTTTCTGCTGTTGCCATCTCCTCTGTTGGCAGTGTGTGCGGATCCATTGGAATGCCATTTTCCTCCTTTTCAGCAGCCTAGCTGCATAATAAATTCAGCTTTCTGCTGGGCTCTGCTGCTGTCTCCACCTCAGATGTTCAGGGGACACTGCTAGAGAAATGCTCTCAGCTCCCTCTTGAAGCACGAAATATGGCCCCGAACCAAAGAACAACATGGAATCAAAAAAAGTTTGCACAAATAGGACTGGTTGCCAGAAAACACTCCAAGCAAAAAGTTGTTTTGCCTCTTTACTATTATTATTGTCCGTTGGCAGTAAAAGCATGAGCAAGCAACTAAAAGTTAGCTTGCACTTGAAGAAGTTGAGCATAGGCATTTTAATCCCCTGAGGCTGTTGACTAGAGGGTTTCACAGTCTCCATAGCAAACTTGTGTTGCTGATCCAATTTATCTATCTACCTTTTAGTAAATTAGGGATGTCTCATAAATGTTTGAGAATAGAAATCTGAGGAAAAGAGTGATGATGTAATCCTTAGGTCTTGATTTCAGAAGCTGAGATAAATCCCAGAAGTAATGGTGGTTTCATCTCTCTAGGCTTTCCCTTCATTTTCTTTTTGTTCTTTCGGTGTCTTTCATGGATCTCAAGGGCCATGTTTTAAACAGAAAAGCTCCTGGCATTGCGTCCATGAGGAGAAACTTCTGCTGCACAGAGCCCATCCGCACAATGTGACATAATGATGACATCAATGACACATTCCTGACAACAGCCATGTCTGCTGCTGTGTCATTATGGATTGCCATCATCCATATATCAGGTTTCAATATTTAGCAGATAGTTGGGAAGGGAGGATTCTTCATTCGGTGACACTCTTCATTTAGGTACTTTCATGGGAGCTAAGTTTTGAAGGAATGGCAATTATAACCCTCCCAAAAAAGAACCACCCCAAAAAAGAGCTTAAATCATAGGCTTTTGAAGGCAAGGTTTTGAAGGAAATCGAAGCAAAACCCCCCTGCCCATCTGTGCCAGCACAGACATTGTCTCGAACACTTGGGCTCACTTACAGTCCCCCCAGATGTTTTGGAAGTCTGTGCTCTTTGAGGTGCCACTCACCCCCAGACTGGTCCAAATGACAACACTGAAGTCACAATGGAAAAGCTAGATCAATTTAGGGTAGAAACAGACCAATGGGAACAGTTACTAAGTAACCTCTATGCTGGCTATGGACCCTGTACATAGTTGAGTCACTTGGGCAAGGCTCCAGTAAAGTCAACGGAGCTGCATTGCTGGTGAGTGTCTGGTTTCTCCTGTTGTGTCTGCATCCACAGTGCTATTTTTAATTTGCCAATGTCCAGAAACCCCTGCTGAGAATCTGCACTGCCACCTTGTGTGACTCTTTCTTTTACCTGTGTTTCCTTCAAAGCCTTGTCATTCTGTTTCTGCTGCATGAACCTCCCTCTTCTTCCAGTGTCACCGTGTTGATCCAACCAAAAAAGATTCAATTATGCCCAGCAAACTCCTGCTATTCACCCGTTTCTCAGGCACTCAAATAGATGCTCCACACTGTCAGGCACCTGTCTCTTCCCCTTTGCTTGTGAGGAAGATCCCTAGTCAGAGCTCCCAGTGTTTTCAAGGCTTCCACGTGGGGTTTCTATCATCAGACCTGTCATCCCATCTCCTTGCTCTCTTCTCTCCACCACGGACTTTCAGGCCTCACTGCCTTGCTCAGAAATTCAAGGCTGATCAGACCTGACATCAAAACTAATACCAGTGGTCAAGTGCAAATTTACTGGTTTACTGAATTTACTTACCCTCTAACTCTCCAGCTACTATGAATACGCCAGTTAACATCCCCAACAACAGGTTTGTTCTTCCTTGGGCAATACAAGTTATATCAGAAGGAGATGTATTAGAGAGAAGGAGAAACTCTCCTCCAGATTAATTCCTATGCCATGGACCTGCCTCTTCAAACACGGGTCACATGTTGTGTAGCAAGGGAGCAGAATGACTGTCCCAATCTTCTCTAGAAATATCAGAGATTTGTTCAGTCCTGGTGATATATTGAAGAGTCATTGTGTCTCCTATGACACTATATATATAAAAATATATATATTTAACATAGAAACCATCTTATATAAGTATGGATATCTCTGGGTCCAACATAAGTTAAACTCATTCTGTAGGATTTTCTCTAATGTAATTGAGATTGTAATGCCTCTTTCTTGTTATTTGCATGAAATTTTAAGAATTTACTTCCATTAAAGCTAGTTTGGTCTTGTCACAATGAGCAGAAATTATGCAAAACCGTTCAGAAATTTGGGCACCCCTAGCCACACAGCTGTGCTCCTAATCTCACATAAAACTTTACCTGAGAAAAATATCCTTCTTTTATCATCTTAACTGCAACATAAAATTTCATTCTATTCCCTGGTGGTCCCTCATTTTCCCAGGTCATTCCTGGGTACACAAGGACACAGCACCTCTTACTTTCTTGGCCTGGATGGTGCTTGTAGAAGAAGGTGGAGGCTTTAGCTTCCTTTAGTTGCTTTTCTGGTAAATCTGTCCTCATATAGAAGAAGGCACTGCTGTATATGTGAGGAAACAGCTCACCTCAGTTTAAATGATCTGAGTTCCTCTAGAACACCCAAAAGTGTCTCTTGTCCTCAAAGAAAGTCTAGGATGGCCACAACTGTAGGTGATTCAGGTGAGGAAAAGGTAATTTCGCCCATTTAGCCCTAATCTGAACAGTTTATTCTTCTCTCTTCACAGAGGGAACCCATGTTGCCCTAAGTGAATTTTACCCAGGCTAAAGAGGCATTAAATGCTGCTTTGCAGTAACAAAAACATCTATGGTGAGCCCAAAGGATGGTCTCTCTTTACTTTACCCTTCCGGATCATAATAAACTCTGTCATAACACATATGTTTTATTTTAAAATTTCATAGGTAAAGAGTCTTTGCTATTGGGTCCTTCTGAAATTGAGCCCTAAACTTTAACTTTCACGTGTTTATAAAACAGTGAAGTGAAACGAGTAGGGAACAGTGTGTAATTGTTCTTAAGCTAACTGAAACCTGGCTTGCAGTAATTTAGTTTAATGCAATAAAGGTCTCAGGTGGAGGAACAGGAGCCTAATAAGAATCTAATTAAGGTGATCCTTGCGGTGCTTTCAAATCTGATTATAGACAGAGTCATGCTTTTTTGGATCTAGCAGGAGCATGTGGCTGCATTATCACTTCCAGCTGTTTCCTATTCTTCTCTCAGCTGCAAGGTACCTCCATGCAGCTGTCTTACATTAAAGGATTCTAGTTCACGGCTTAACACACGCCCTGTTCAGCTTAAATCACAGATGAATGTGAGAATTGATTGACTTTGCACTCCCGTGCTTTAGAGGAGTTCACATATGTAGTTTAGCTAATGAAGCTGTAACAAACTGTAATAAGTAGGAGGAGAGATAATATCTCAGATAAATGCAGGAGGTTTAAAAGTGATTAAATATGGAATTCTCTTCAGTCCTTGAAGACTTCTCCACCTCCCTGAGTCCTCCCAGAACTCCGTGTAGTCAGTGGAGGTTTAATCCATCCAGGGAATCCAGACAGAGACACAATTTGTCTCCTAAAGCAGATGTCTTATTATGGGTCTGTTAAATTATGGGCTGGTAAATTTCACTTCATGATCTTGATTTCACCTTGATTCAGAGCCTTTATTTCATCCATATCTGCAGTGTCAATATCTCCATCCGAGCTAGAGAACTTGGACCTTTTTATTGACAACAGGGAAAGGGGCGTTTGAGGGCCATAGTTTGTGCAGTCTTTTGTAAATGTCTAGCTTAGGATAAGATGACCAGAGATCAAGGCTCCAGGGACCATAAGGAGAGCCTGGCGTGATTAGATCAGATGTCAAACTCTACGTTCACCTGAAATGGATGTTCTCCATGAGCTTCAGAGAAGATACATGTAGACTGACAAGGACTGCGGTGAGAGAGGTCAGCTCTTGCTCTGAAAGCCGTTTGAAATGAACCATCTCTACAGGTTCTCAGTAAGATAAGGGGCCTCATACAAACTGTCCTGATTATAACTGCCAGACTCAGCAAGAATCATATTAACTGTAATGCAAAACATGGGGGCAAAATACCAAACAGCATGTACTGTGGCGATGAACATCAGCAAAGGGATAGTATATGGGACTGGTGACATTATAGATGCTTTTATGGCTCTACACGTAGCACACAAATACTAAATAAGTGTGAGCTGTCCTTGTAGAACAATAACCCATAGTCCTAGGAGTTAACTGGGTACCCACCACGCATACTGCTGGACAACTATAAGGCAAAAAGCAGCCATTGCTCCCAAGAACACACCATTGAACAAAACACAAGCCACAACATTTATTTTGGCCATGATTCTACTGTGAGCACCTAGCAGTAGTAGTTGGCGCTAAACACAAATGAAAACAAAAAAGAGTAAAGAATGGATGAAAGAAGTAGAGAGGATCCAGAAAAGGGCACATTGCACCAGTCTAGTGCAGGAGTAAAATGAAATTCATAGGTTTGAAAACAAGGCCTGAAACTGACCTTCATGCAGGAGAATAATGATTTGATGCCTAGATCAGGCAAAAAATACTTAGGGATGCAGAGCCACTATATTAATTTTTCCAATGGAAGAAGTTTTATCTATAACTTCCAAAATATGACTTGTACTGTAGGCTTGTTATGTCCATGGCTCATTCCCTAATTTGCTATATCAATATTTACTTCTGTTTTATTAAAGTCTTAATACTCTGTGACTGTGATTAGGTATCCAAGTGTGAAAAATAAATTGCATTTGTACTCTGGCTGTCCATCTGCCACTTAAGGCTAAAGTTTCCTGCCTTACACATTAATGTTGTACCAGTTATGCTTGGTTACGCATTATTGCTCCAAGCAGAATAACTAACTAACTTGATTGTTTTTAATCATCAGAAATGTGTTCTCCATGTAAGGATGAGAGAAGCCCCATACTTTATTCAAGAGTGTATTTCTTCCTCAAAGTTGTTCTGGCTTTGTTGTCCCTAATGAAATTTGCTATACAGGGAAAGACCTGGCACAATAAACCTTTGTCCTGGGTGGTTCCCACCGAGCCTTAGAAGATCTGGTTGGAAGAAAATGTTTCCACATTGCTCCCATTTGACGATCCATGGTGGCTTTCTTCTAACCACCAGTTGCCTGCACTAGCTAAAATGAACTCAAAGGCAGAGAGATCATAATTCTGGAGAACTTTGCCCTTAGGCCAAGAGGATTTCCCAAATAAATGGAAAAGTAGCTCTCTTTTTACCCAGGAATAATTATCATGTGGGAAGTGGAGAATGACTGAACTGTTTCCGACGAAGTTTGGGTGACCAATGTCTCTGTATTAGAAATTCACTCTTGAAGCCATAACTGGTAGAGACAGCAATGGGCAGAAAAAAAGTCTATCAATCAGGCTCAAGTCAGCCTAACTGCATCCTAACCACTTTCTTCTCCTCAAGACGATCTTTTATCTCTCTAAACTTTAGTCCTCAGTGGTTTTCATCCACTAGTTTAAGCTGTGTAAAGGTTATGAATCTAGTCTAACCTAGATGTTCAGTTTTCTCTACTATGAAGGGATAGAGAGTCAGGCATTTCTGGAGAACAATTACATATATTCTACAATCAATTTTAATTCTACTATTTAAGAGAAATGAGTCTGTGGAGAGACTGTAGATGACTGTAGGTGCTCACTGACAGTAGATGGGCTGAAAATAACCAGCTTAGAGGTCTAACACTCAGACAGCCGAAGCTAGACAAGGAAAGTTGCACTCAGAGGTTACTACTGATGCCATACATTGGATGTCCTGTTTGTGGGATTTTCAGGTTTCTGAGGTTAATCAAGTCTACTGTGTTCGAAACAGTTCCCAACAAACATCAGATATTTTTCCGTTATTGTTCCAGCTGTATCCAGAATGTAAGATGTCCCTTGGTTGGGTCTCAGTCTGATTCAGATATAAACAAAGGTACAAATATCAAGAGTAAGTTAACAGCTCCCATAATGATTTTATTGTTAGGCAGGTAAAATATCTTATCTTTAATATTATGAATATATCATTATTATTGTTGCTATTATTGCTTTAGGTATTATTATTACTATTCCCATAAAGTTAATGTCCATCTGCCTCTAGACCTGGAGGACGTGCAGGACGTGCAGGACAAAAAGGCAGTCAGTCCTAAGGAGTACACTGACAAAAACTAAAAGGAGGCACAAAAACAGCAAGAAAACATTGCTAAGTAACAGTCACATCAGCAGCAGTTGATACCCCAGTCACCAGGCTTGACCAGCCACCAGATCCTTTCCTTCCTTGTTCTGCTCCACTGTTCCTAGACTTTGGACAGGGGGGAATTCATGGAGGTTTCTCAATCATTAATGAGGTCAAGGATAAGGCATTCACAGTATTCTTATCCAGTCATCCAATTCTACTCCTAATAAGGGTTTTTTTTTGTTAGCTAGTTGTCTTGAAAAAAAGTGAACTCAAAAGACTTAATGAGGCTGAAGGTAAAGGCAAAAGTGTTTTCCATACACAGAGGATGGAATAACAACAACAAAACTTTTCTAATCCTTCACTAAACATGTAAAAGGTTATAATATTACACAAAGAGAGCAATGCAGCTGCTTTGCTCTGGGATCACTGCCTGTCTGCCAGGCATAAGGGCAGGGAAACATTGTCACATCAGTCTCGAGCACATGAAGCATGTACGCACTCTGCATGTGTGCAGCATCTTTTGGCTCGACAATATTCTTATTCATTGTGGCAGAGACCACCGTGCTATAAGGACAGGCAGCAAAGGGAGACAGAGCTCAAGAAAATTCTCCTTCACTAAATCAATCTACAGACAGACGAAGGGAGGTGACAGAAAGCCCTTGCATGGTTGTGTTGTGCGACATCCATGTTCAAGTCCCTCTACTCATAAACACTGGATTGTCTCCAATGAGTGAATCCCCCCAGTAGTAGAGACTCTGAATAATCATCACAGTTTGGCCAAACCCCTCTAAAAAGGTACTGAAAGAGACTGAGATTTCATACTGTTTCCAAGGCCTAGATGGGTTTATTGATCACCAGCTACTGTCTGATGATATTAATCATCTGATCTGTTGTTGCTCTCACCTTCACCCTAACCTGAGAAAGATCTTCGTTCTACCCTCCATAGGAAGTTTTGGACAAGTGTTTAGTGTTACCACTAAACCACTTATTTTAGAAAAGTTGGCATCTGTCAGTAAAAAGAAAAAATATATATATTTCTTTGGAAAAATCCCTTCCCATTTTCATGCCGTGCTCAAGAATTCAGGAAACACCTTGAAGTTCACCCTCTTTTCTAGGCACATGGAAAGGACATTGGGGTGCATGTTCATGCAATCCCTCTCCATGGACACCAGAGTCCTTGATTTTTCCTAGAATCCAGGCTTAAATCTGCACCCGCACATATTCACTGGGGCCAAATTCATAAACACATGCAATAAAGAGACCAACACTAATGCTTTATGATTTATTTAACAACTGCATCATCTCCAGAAGCCAAATTAAAGAGGCTGCAATGACTCTACAGAGTAAACTTTGTATAAAAATTAGGTTTTCAGAAACCACAACCCAGCCATTGATAAGACAGGAAAAAAAGTCTTGAGACACATTTTCCAAAGCAATTGCTCATCCTTTCCTTCTGGCATTCACACTACAGACACTTAAAAGATTTTTAATCTTTTAACAATGGATTTTAAGAAACTTACTAATGATCAGGACTCATTTAGTGCCTTTAAGTGCTCATTTAAATATAAGCCCTAAGAGCTCCCAGGTCAGGCTGAGGAGAAATAGAAAATCTGTCCTAACCGGGCAACAATGTCAGCTCATGTCAAATAACGTAAATATAGCTGCCATCAGTGGAGCTGTGCCAATTAATGCCAGCTGTTAAGCAGCACATCATTCACTTAAGCAGCACCAGGACTCTCAGCTGGGGTTTTGGGGCCTGGATATATAACAAATTCATTGGAATAAATTTGTTATTTATTCCTGCACCTAGCTATGTCAGCTATGAATAACAGCCCGGTCTCTGATCTTTCTGACCAAGAGAGTTTTATGCTTTTAGCCTAAAAGCTATAGAGAAGCCATCAATGCCATTATTTGTTTGTGACCCCAAACAAGGCATGGGAGAACGTGCCAGCAAGAATGCTCTGTTCCCAGAGTCTCCTTGCGTAAATATTTTTCTTTTGTCAGCAATAAAAGGTTTGGGACACTGATAGAGAAGATAAAGGTACAGCTGTGCCAGCTCTGTAGAGCTGAAGCAGATGGGGTATGTGTTTGTGTGTCATTATCCTCAAGGAGATAAAGAGATAGGGGAAAGAAGTGGCTTTTTCAACCGGTGAAAGTTGCACTTTGAAACATTATTTATTTCCCACTGACTTTCAACAAAAATAGCTGGACTGCTCCTACAGTTCCAAGGGCCAGTAAATACTGGAATATTTTTCCTCTTAAAAAGGCCTGATATGAAATGAAACATGACTAAGAACAAAAATGATTACAGACTGGAGCATCTGTCTTATGAGGAAAGACTAAGCGAGCTGGGCCTGTTTAGCCTGGAGAAGACTGGGAGGAGATCTGTTCAAATACATGAGGGGACAATGTAGGGACATCTGAGGGACATAGGCCCTGTGACATATTTAAGGGTGTTTGCATGAGCCACGTGAATAGAAAATGTTTATCTAAAAGAAGCAGTGACCACAGGTACAATCTCTCTCCCTACCCCAACACTTTTACTCTTTCATCTTCTGTAGAGAACAAAACCTCCCTTCATGTTCTCACTTTCCATAATTAAGCCTGGCCTACACATTATTAAGAAAATAAGTCCAGTACCTGAGTACTGCTGAATAACACAATAGTAGCTCCAGGACAAGTCAACCAGGTGTCCTAAAGTAATTAAGAATGGCATGGGCAGGTCTTCAAATTTTTCAGTGGAAACATTTTATCATTGGAAATTTGCTTAATCAATTGCAAATTGATTGCAATTGCAATTGCACTTTTGGCAGTCTTCCGGCTTCTAGCACAAAAGTTGAATGTTTATTTTTCAGATATTTAATTTATGGGAAAAAAAATGTTTTGGCCAAGCACAAACACGCACATGTATATGCACATCACATCCAGAGAGGCTTATGTGGTCATTTCTAGCAATGGAAAATTAGTCCTCATAAAACTGCATTTCCCAGGATACAGTTGTCTTCTTTTGCATGAGGGACCATAGTGCATCATGGGAAATGCTGCCTAACGCATGGGTCCAGCCCATGGAGGAGGACAGGAACATCTGAACACCAGTGTCCCTGAGGCTCTGCAGTCACATTTGGTTCTTGGTCAAAGTATTTTGGTGTTTGAGCTCCTGACAAACAAAACAAAATACCATTCCCCTCCCATTTTCCCGAGGAAAAGTTCATTTGTAGTTGCTCTTAATAAAATTCGCTACAGAAGAGAGAGAGAAAAAAAATCTGTTTTTCCTTACTCTTTAATGATTGAATAGGAAAATTCCTCAGCACAGGCAGTGCCTCAGGACCAGCAACCCTGAAATGATTAAAGGACAACCCTTTCCTCCTTGCCACTTTAAATTTGAGTGGTTTCTCATGCAACACACCAAGCTTTTTTTATTATTTTTTTTCTCCAGATCAGCTAAAGCTGAAATATCCCTTTCTTGTGCCACATTTTCTGGCCTCGCAAGGAACCGTCCAACTAGTGACAAAATTAGAAGTCACAGAAGGAAAAAAATAACAGAGGAAAAGCATCCCCCAGCTCTGGACTAATCCTCTAAATTTATGCTGCCTGTTTACTCAGAAAAAGAACACAAGGCTTTCTTTTCTTATTTTTTCTTCTTTTTTATTTTTTTTTTTGCCTGAGGAAACCAGAGAACTCTTTTAAAAATACCAAACTTTCAGCATTTTCACTTAATTACAGAGTAGGAGTTGGTGAGGGCACAGCATGGCTTCCTTTTTGTGCTGCCGGCTGCATTTTTGGTGGCTGCTCTTGTTGTTTCATTTGAAATGTTTTAGGCTCGGGTTTTGCTTTGCTTTTCTGGTTCACCTTCTATTTTGGAAGCATCCTGCAGCAACTCTATCCTCCTATTTTGGGAGCTCTTGGGGCTACTGTTCAAGTTTTGTGAAGGTTTCGTTGAATGTACAACCCAGGCAGCAGCCAGCATGTGCACAGGTAGTGAGAAAGGGATTTAAATGCATATAAAAGAAGGTTCATTAGAAGAAGCTAAAATTAATCATTTTCCAAGCCTCTGGGGAGATTCGTTATCGCAATTCGCTATCCACTTCTCTTTTTGTGCATGCATAGGTGCAAGTAAATCCTTCTGCACATAAGATTTTTCTAAAACCTTTTCTGCAACACACTCCTCTATTTCTCACTCACTCAATTCTGCAAAGCAGATACAGAAGGATGTAGAAGAGCTTCTGCAAAGCAGATACATCTTTGCCAGATGCCAGGACACTGAGTACCAGATGAGAACACGCTCATCCTCACCCCAGGGATGCCCAGATGTTGGCAAGGACACAGCCAAAATCTGTCTTTTGGGGAGGGATTGTAAACCTCCAGCAGCTGGGGAAGAGCTGGGCACAAGGGGTTGTCTCTCCACACGTCGCTGCGCTGGGCACCATGAAAAGGGAGAGACTGGGGATTTTTGTAGGCTTAAAACAACAGAGTATCAGGGGGCCCAAGGAGCAGCCTGGAGTAGGAACAATTGATCCCACCAGCAGCACCTACACATTGGCTAGAGCCCAAATTCTGCCTGTGAGAATGAGTGGATTCTGGCCCCTTGTAGTCCTAAAGATGCTTCTCAAGTCATATGGGATCATCAATGTATCTGCTTGTGGGGCTTGAACTAGTGGTGTCTGCTCAGGTAGGGTGGACTGCATTCAATACTCAATTTTCTCAAAATACATCTCTTTGCTTTTCTCTTTCCTTGTCAGCCCAAACCAAAACAGCCACTGACAACAGAAAAAAAACAAACAAACAAATCTAACCAAACAAACAAACAAAAAACCCCACAGGGATTGAGTTTCTGGAGGTCACAAATACAAAAGGAAAGAAACACCCACCCCAAATTCTTCCTCTTTGCCCTGTTAATACAGATGCCAAATGTCATAGTTCTGGCTTCCTCCCAGCAGGATGACCCCCCAAAATCCAAAATTTAAAATGCTCTCTCAAAACAATAACAATAAAAATATAACCAGCCAGTTTACATGTTCCTGGATGACTAACTCTTCTCAGACACTTTCCATTTCTGCAAGAGCTTTCTTTTCCTTTCCTTTCCTTCCCTTTCCTTTCCTTTCTTTTCCTTTGCCTTCCTTTCCTTTCCTCTCCTCTCCTCTCCTTTCCTTTCCTTCCCTTTCCTTTCCTTTCTTTTCCTTTGCCTTCCTTTCCTTTCCTCTCCTCTCCTCTCCTTTCCTTTCCTTCCCTTTCCTTTCCTTTCTTTTCCTTTGCCTTCCTTTCCTTTCCTCTCCTCTCCTCTCCTTTCCTTTCCTTCCCTTTCCTTTCCTTTCTTTTCCTTTGCCTTCCTTTCCTTTCCTCTCCTCTCCTCTCCTTTCCTTTCCTTCCCTTTCCTTTCCTTTCTTTTCCTTTGCCTTCCTTTCCTTTCCTCTCCTCTCCTCTCCTTTCCTTTCCTTCCCTTTCCTTTCCTTTCTTTTCCTTTGCCTTCCTTTCCTTTCCTCTCCTCTCCTCTCCTTTCCTTTCCTTCCCTTTCCTTTCCTTTCTTTTCCTTTGCCTTCCTTTCCTTTCCTCTCCTCTCCTCTCCCCTGCTCTCCTCTCTTCTCCTCCCTTTTCCCTTCCTCTCTTCTCTTTTCTCGTTTTCGTTTTCGTTTTCTTTGTTTCTCTTCTCTTTTCTTTTCAAGAATAGGGAAGAGAAAGGATAAAAAATCCCAAAGTTTTCAACCCTATCAGACATTTTCCTTATCTATAGGGGACATTTTAAATGTGTCCCTACCAAGAATGCAGTCTTGAATTCTCAGAGTTTTGAGGAAACAACCTACCTAAGTGGAAATGTAAATAAAGGTCATTTGCAGCTAAAAAAGTGGATCTGCATGGCCCAGCCATCCCAGATAGCTCCGGCCTGGCTCTTAACACCTTCTTGACTGCCTCAGCCAGACCACAGAGCTTGCTGCAAGCCAAGACCCATCCCCTCCGCTGCAGTTATAGAAGCCTCATAAAGACGATCTTAGCTGACAGTTTATTTCATGCAGCCATTGAGCACTCCAAGAACACAGCAATGGCAAAGCCACTATGGTTGGGATCTGGGATGGCAGAACTTCGCAGTTACAGGAATTGCTTTTATCCAGTTACTCCTTTTTTGCAGTTCCTATCACGCTGACCACACTCTCTGCAGTTATGCTTGTTTTTGTCTTGTCCAGCAATGGCGGAAGAGGGAGGAAGGGGAAAACAGAGTGAGGGGGGAGCAGACCCACAGCATTTTTTTCTTTTCTGTAAGGCTCGTTGCTTCCAAAAATAAGAATTAAAGTAATAAACAGCCCATGCAGGGCCCCACTCAGTTCCCACAGCTGTTTCCAGACATCTTAGCTTGCTGACCTCAAGAAACAGCCTGATCGCAGGCTCTAAGTGACAATAAGCACATTAATGTTTATACTACTATCATTAATAATACTACTATTTTAGTTTCCTAAAGCCCCAGCCAAGACCATAACCCATTCTGCTAGGCAACATACAAGCTGTGAAGATCATATTGTGGTCATTGTCCCAACACACACAATTTAGCTGCTCTTGTCCCCCCCTCCCCCCCCCCCCAAAAAAAAAAAAGAGTTAAATCCTTCGTCCTCTGCAAAGTGGGACATTTCACCTGGTGTCAGACTGCTTAAAGGGAGGCCACAGGCTCTAATAACTCCAGAGTCAACATGTACAGAGGATGCTGGCCTGTAATGACTGGACCAGGTGAGATCTATCACTCAGTGAAGCCCATCTGTTCCTATCAGCTAATCAGGGGTATCTGCAATTAGCTGATACTGGACTTTTAATGTTTGAATAACTAAAGTTAGGTGAGACAAATCCCACCATTTCTATCCAGGACTGTCAGACCCTTCCTTCTCTACAATCACTGTAGAGGTGGATGTGATCCTCCTAGCATCTAGACATCTGCATGATGTCACCAAGTATAGACTACACTCCTCGGTATCCACTGTATATCCATGAGGCCATTTATGACATCCCAAAGTAGATGTCTAAGCTCTCCCTCTCATAAAATGTTTGTTACTATTCATTTGCTCTAGAAGGAGCCTGAATGATGATCTGTGACTACAAAAAAATCCCTTTATTACATTAACTAGCGTAATTATGAACTACCTGCGTAACCTCTCTCCTTTGTCTGTTAAACAGCCTATTGAAAACCCGGAAAGAAATCTCTTGTTGTCTCAAGACCTTGCAGGCAACCCTCTCATCTGTTTGGCTTTGCTTGTTCAACCTAGATGTCTGGAGGAACAAAATGAAGAATGCCAAGCATCGTCCCCAGCCTCCCTTGGCCGGGGCGAAGATGTTGGTGAGAGTCCATGTGCACTTGAAAGAGTGGAAAAACAGGAATTCAACAGGGATCAACACAAAAACTGTCTAACACATACTAGACATCTGTACGGGTAGGAGAAAAGATCAGAACGTGTCTGATGTGATTAACCATGAGTACCTGGAAATTTGAAAGAAAAGTAGTAACTGGATCAGAAAAGGAAGAACTGAGACATGAATAAGAAAGGCAACCAAAGAGGGCATGTAGGCTAGACAGAGGATGGGGAGGCTAAGGGCTGTCATAACATATGATTCATGCAAAAGTATTGACAGGGTTTAAGGAAAACAGAAGTTCATCCTTAGTGAGTGGTAGATCACAGTCAGTGTACTGTTCTGTTACAGGGATTTTCTCAGTACATGGCATCCAGGATCACAAAATCAAGCTGAGTTGCTGCATGGCTCCCAGCTCAAGCTGTGTAGCTGAGCAGAGCAGAGTCAGCATCAAAGCAGTGGGCATAAGACCCTGAAAAATGGGACATCAAACCATGGTTTTGAGTCCTGTCTCCATTAAGGCGGGGAGATAGATGGCACCTGCAAGAAAACGGATGGGATGAAAGTTATTGTGATGTCAAAAGGCAAGACATGCCATTTCTGCTGTCAAACCCAAAAAGAATGGTTTTGAAAGCTCCAGAGTGATCCTTTCAGCCTCCTGAAGGCGTCTTTAGAGACCCTCTAATTCTAGTGCTATAACCTAAGACACAAGTCTTGCATTTTCCAGCACACACCCAAAAACCACACTCCCAAGCGATCCTGGGGTTGTAACCATGTCACTACCACAATTGCAGACATAGAACAGGGACAAGTTACAGGGCCTTTTATAGCACAACTAACTCTTGCCTCTTCTAACTATAGGCAATAAAAGCATTGTCATTTGTGTGAGAATTTTTTTCAAAATTCAGTCTCTCTGCTCTCAGTTCCTTATGGCAGTATCATACCTCCACACTTACATTCCTAGGTCTTTTAAGGAATAATTATTAAAATGACAGTCTCCTATGAATGGTAAAAGGCCAAGTGATGGCAGTTATGCAGTATGAGTAATGCAGAGGTAGGAGAGCTATTCCTAACTGCCAAAGATCAGCCAGAACACAACCATTCCCCTCAGCTGCCAAATTGTCCTCTCCTTAAACCCTTCTAGAAGGAGATAGCTCATAGCTCTACCCACAGAAGATTGACATCACAACAAGAAAAGAAGACATTGAAGGAACTTTATGATATTTTACATCCAATATAGAAACAGTCTCAGAACAGTCTCTCACTTGACTGATAATCCAGTCCAGATTAGATGTCCAAGTCTGAAAAGTGTGGCTCATAATTCTTAAAGGTCAGTAAAGCAGCTGGTATTTTATTTGGGTTTGCAATTCATAACAGATTTCTGATAATATAGAGAGAAAATCAACAGTTCCTGCTCTACCACCCTGCACAAAGTTATATCATTCTTCTTCTTGCTCCCAACAGTATCCAGATGCCCTAAATGAATTTAACTGTTCTCTTTAATATAAGGTCCTTTACAATTGTCCCTTTCACTCTAGTGAAGCCACCGCTGTAATAACATTTCTCCCGACACAGGGCAGGACACTGGGTTCTGCTCTCAGTGCTGTTTGCTTTGTGAGGCCCCGCTGGGTGACTGGCCCCATTGTTCAAGGCGGACACTCTGAGTCACTTCTCCATGTAGAAAATCTGGTTTATATAAAGAGCTGGCAACTGCATGGATCATTTACCTTTGTCACTAGTTGGAACGGAAGGGATAAGTGAGGACTGGGCACTGAGAGCAGAAGTTGGCTTCCTCTGGGAGATACTCGGTGAGTTTGATCTCCAGCACAGAACAGAGAAAGAGAAGCTCCATAAAGGACACCCACAGATGTTGGACCAGATGTGACCTAGGAGTTTCTCCTGGCCTAGAAATAGGAATGAGTTATTATGAGTTGCAAAGAGAAAACATGCCTCAAAGACATCCCTAAAACACTGACCAGGCCATGGGTGTATCCCCCCTTCCCCATAGGGGTGAGTTTATACTTTCCCCCCAACTTAAATTACTCCTTGGAGGGCACGCTTACACAAGCAGACTTCTTAACTGATGTGTTCAGCTTGGCGCTCTGAACCAGCTCCAACCTCACTCTCTTCTGCAGCTAGTCAGGGACATCACATATTTACAGGACAATGCCACAGCTGCACTTTCACTCGGTGACCATACGTGTCCAGTACAGTTCAGATCTCCTCGGTCCCATTCCTGAAGTTCTGGAATAAAGAAAGACTATATTTTGCCAAGTTAGCTTTGACCCACAGACACCACCTGGTTTCCTCACATCTGCAACATGATTTTTCAAAGACCCTAGGTCAGCCCTGGATGTGACCTTAGATGCTGAGCATGCACCCAGCTCCTTGGACATTATTAGGTGTCCTATAAAAGAGCTCAACTGAGAGAGATATTTTCTAAATGTGAGAAGACATCTAAGAAAATCTGCTCACTGAAAAGTTGATTCCACACCAATAATAAATGATTACATCTTTATTTCCATAGCGACCCAGATACTTTGGGCAAGATATGAAGATATAAAGAAGATTAATGTGAAGACACTAATCCTTGCCTGTCTGGTTGGATATGAGCAGAGCCAGGTGCTGAAGAGACTCTTCCAAAATGTATGAACATTATTCCTGTCTCTTTCTCCAAATCACAGGTATGCAGTCCAGAACAAAATACACTTTATTTCTGATGATAAAACAGATATCAAAAAGGTTCTTGTTCAAATATCCTCCTGGTATCTCAGCCCTTCACTGAGCTTTGGGAGAAATGTCATCTAATAACCTGAACATAGGCTGCATTCACAGGATGGGTCTGGATACGATTCCCTTTGTGTCTTTAGGTTCTAGTCCAAGAAAAGAAAATAACTGGAGAGAAACCCAAGTCACAAAACTGGGATATGAACACATGTGCTCAGATCTGCTCATCTGCTCCTTCCTACAGGAGCAAAATCGCTGCAAAACCCCTATTGAACCAAGCTGATCCTTCTCAGCACAGGATAAAACAGCCTTGCCATGATTAAAAGCTCAGTTTGAGGACAAAACCAATAGACCCAGGTGCTATGGGGGATTGATTTCATGCCATGGGAATCCAAGCCTCACTGAGTTTGTTTTAGCATGGTCCCCTGAGAATGGGTCACATACTGAGGCTATGGTGAGAACTGTGACTTTATTCATACCTGGAGAGATCACATGAAGGAAGATTTATGAAAGCTCCAAATAAGATGAACTGATCTTAGCTGGAAGAATCTGCTCCTCGGTCACAGAGAAGTCTCGGATGCTCTGTAGGCCCACACAGGCCTTCCAGTATGAAAATAATCAGCTAACCTGGAAACATCTTGTTGAGCAGACATCCTGATTTCCACCAGCCATAAAATGGCTTTATGTTGTTTTCATTGGGTGTTTTTTTTGAGGGGAACGGTCAGCAGAGGGTTTTGAGCTATGAGAGAGCTGGTAACACATTCTCAAACATTTTCCTTGTATCCTTGGGAGGTAAAAATTTTAGAATCAAGAATACTAGATTTTCTAGGCTTTGTTCTTTTTTGAAGTTGGAGGAAGAGGAGAGAAATGGAGAGGGACAAAAGGATGGACAAAAAGAAGGAGGGAGGAATGATAAGGTGATTATATAATCATTTAATTCTATAATCCAATGTTTGAGGAAAGCTAATATTAACTAATTTGACCTCAGTGAATTGCCAGCATTCATTAGCAATTCATTTGTGAAATAAAAGTAATTGCATTCTTCTCCCCAAAATAAGTTTACCTGCATTTCCATGGTGTATGATTTAGCACTCTGTCAGATGATCAATTTCTGCCGAAAACATTAAAAGCCATAAGGGGGACCAAGAGATTCCTGTAAAAGTTTCCATAAAGATATTTTTCAGCTGCCAGCTGCAGAATTGAGTGTTGTGGAGATAACCCCTCGGAGATGTCAAAAATACTGTCCCTAGAAGAAACATTATGTTTTTGGTAATGACACCCTTTTGCTCTCTGATAATTCCTCTGCTTGTGTATTAAAAAAGTTGAGATTGTAGCAGAAGGATGAATAAGCATTGACATTCATCATTAAAAGGGGAAGAAATGTTTGGATGACAGAGCCATTCTCAGGCTCAGATAAAGGCCAGATTGTGAATTATATGAGCACCATAGAATTATGTGCAACAACATATACCAGGGACTGGATTGCATGTTTCCCCATATAATTTACTGTCATCTCACTGATGTGGTCAGATTGGAAGATTATTTGTGGACATATTACAAATCTTCTCTGGCTTTAAGGAAAGGAAACATTTATATTGGCCAGACGTTTGGGATAATAAATCAAAAACTCAGCAATCCATTAAAACCATATAGATAGGAACACAAAGGCAGATTTCTGGACAAGATACAGAGCCCTGATC
Source organism: Crypturellus undulatus (assembly GCA_013389825.1). Taxonomy (NCBI): domain Eukaryota; kingdom Metazoa; phylum Chordata; class Aves; order Tinamiformes; family Tinamidae; genus Crypturellus; species Crypturellus undulatus. The sequence continues at coordinate 429,924 of VWPW01030128.1, read as the reverse complement.
ATACTTCTATTAGAGTAAAATTGAGCAATAGATGGGCATGGCACTTGATACACAATTAGTGATATTTTAAAGGTTTCTTTGAATGGAGAAAATGGATCTTGTCTTGCTGTGGGTGAGTGAAGAGTTTCTGTACCCCCAAACAACTGCCCAAAATGGCAATAGTCCTTTCACCCCTTCTGAAAATGACTGGAGGTCTGGTGGGCACCAGACCACCAGCTGCTTGATAAAAAGTTTGGCCCAAACATACCCCACTGATCCAGGCTGTCATCTTCACTGCAGCTGTGGTGAGATATGAGAAGATAGAAAGACATCTCTCCATTGCACAGCTTCAATTGGGAATTTTATTCAAATAACCAAACTCTCCCTGCATAAAACTGTTCTGAGAGAAGACTGCTAAGAAGAGGAAGCTTGTTCATTTGAAGCTTAACCATATGAATGATTTTTAATGATCCTGGATCATCGTTTCACCCTCCAGTCGAAGTTCTGAGGCCCCAGGAACTGACGGTGGAAACTGCATGACTGATTTGTCAGAGATTCTCATGGTCATTATTTTTAGATCATCTGTGTGTGGTGCAGTCTTTACCTCAGCTCCGTATGAGTCAGTTGGAATTGACTACTACATTATGTTATACAAAAGCCCTTATTTTCTCTCAAAACTCTGGCAACGAACATACCAGAGTGCTGTCAGCTTCCTTGGCTCTGAGCGATACCTGGACTATGCTCTGCTAAAAGTGAAATGCATTTTGAAAATGTGCTCTGTGGAGGAATGGAGTATTGTAGGTACAACATGTGGCACTGCAGCATGCTGGAAATGAACGGGAACATGTACTGATTCTAAACTCAGCTAACTGACAGGAGCTAGAGGTGCCAGAAACAGTGATACTAACAGTAAAAGAAACCAAAAGTCACATGTACTTGAAGCTAGAGTTTGGCATTTGCAGTGCTAATTTAAACTTGCAAGAAGAGTACGTAAGGTAAGTGCGTAAGTCAATAATAAATTGCCTAACAGAACCTGGGGAAAAAGACTTTTATTAATCATCTGTTAAGCTAATGATCCAATTGCAAAGGTCATTTATTTTTTTCAAGAAGTTTCAAAAGATCAAAGCTGTGAAGGAAGCATTTGAGGATTTTTTTTTCTGAGAATGGAGAATTTCCCAATATGCTATGGAATGCCGCTTGCTGATTGATGCTTTTAAAGACTTCCCATCAACCAAAGGGCAGAATCTGGAAGAGAAGCTTGATGACTTTGTTGCCCTGGGAATCACAGCAAGAGCAGAAAAATCAACAATGTAGATATGATCATTGGTTCTTGTTAGGAAAAAAGAGGGGAACAAAAAGAGAAAGAAAGGAAAGAGAAAGAGAGGGAGCTAGAACCTTTTGCTTATAAGTCCCAAAGGAACTCAATGCATATGGAAAAAAAAAGAAGAAAAAATATTATTTAAAAGAAAAGAAATTCCGTGAGAAAACACTTTTTTATGCTTGATACAGAACAGGACTCTGGTCTGCATTTGTGCTGTTAAATTATGGAATTTCTCTACTGCAACGTGGACAACCCTAAGCATTTGTGCAACATGAAACTAAAAAGAAAAAAAAACGCTCTTTGAAATTGATGTTTTGCTAGCAGGGGACATGCAAATGGACAAAATGAGAATTATCTCCATCTATTTGATGTCTTAGGAGCTGCCACCACTTCACAGACACAGGAAGAGACAACAAGAACATCTATGATGTCCCATGAGACAAACTTTGTTGGCCATCGGATTTGACATGATAAAATGAGGGAAAAATCAGGGTCCTCAGAAGACAAAGCAGATAGATAGAAACTCTCTTAGCTGATGAACAAAAAGTAGGAATAATTCACTTTTAACCCAGCAAAGCGTTTTGCTTTTTCAGCCAAATAGAAATGGGTTCAGAGGGAGAGATTGATGCTCAGGCATTGGATGATGATGAGCTTGTGATACAATAGAAGTGAGCTTAGACTGACTTGACAGCAAAGACTGGCAAAATGAATGGAAAGGAATATGTCAATAATATGCTTTGGAGTATAAAAACATGTTGTAATAAAAGTCCTTTGTCATTCTTCTGGACACATTTCCCTTAACTCTTCTGATCACTCTCTTCTGCCAGGAATAGATCCCAGTGGTCTCAGTCTCCAAAGGTATGGAATTGCCTCCAAATAGGCTTCATTCAAATAAATCAAGGGAATGTTGACATTCTGGGTCCCTAGACCTGGCACAGAAGGTGCTCACTATCACTAGACCAGAGGTGCCACAGGAGGAGACAAAGGTTTATGTGGTGGCCTATCACACCTCAGGAATTATTTGAACAATTAACACTGCTAGTTACTTAATCTAATAATATTGTCATTAGAAGCTGCAATTCTAGGTCATATTTATCTGAATTTTCAGTTATCATTGTGTCAACCCGAAAAGGGCAGTTTGAGGGAATTGTCCCTTCAACAGTTCTGGACCCAGCTCTTTTTCAAAACAAAGTACTGCCAGTGTCTTCAAGTCCTACGAAACAACTTCTCCATTCACCAGAAATCTAGGATTGATTTCATCTCTTTAACCATTGCACACAACTGTTCCCATATTACTCTTCTTCTTCATCAAAAAGAATGGAGATACATAAAAATAGCCAAAAACATGAGCTATTTGTTTCTCAGAGGAATTGAATCTCCCTGAATTGTTGTTAATAGCCAGTCCTTAGAGTATTTGATACCTTTTTTTTCTCTCTTTTTTCTTCAAACCCTTGGGTTTGACCAGCACTTCAACCGAATCTTAAAGATGTCTCTGTCTCCTGTAACTCATAACAATATCATGGGCCAGATTCTCATCAAAACCAAATCATTCTACCTCCTTTGACCTCAAAAGGAATAAGGTGATTGGCACCAGTTAAGCACCCTCATCTCCTCCCAAAGGTTATGCTGATTTATGGCAGCAAGTGTCTGACTTTTTTAATACCTCTCAAACCCCTCTCTTGCTTTGTGATAGACCTCTGGCTGCTATTAAAGTTCAACATCCTCTTGGAGCACATCCTAGCAAGTCCGGCCAGCAGTACTGGGTCAGAAAGAAAATCAAGGCTAAGCTTGAAAACAAAAATGCCTTTAAAGGCATTATTTTGGGAGTGCTTTCTGTAGAGGAGTCCAAAAGCCCTCCTCCTTCTCAAAATTGTTTTCCATGGCTTTTTTTCCCTTGCAGATACTCTCAGATGTCTGCACACAACAACTTCCACCCCTCAGAAAACCCCTGTAAATACAAACCACTAAGAGAGCCACCTCTCTGTGTTACTTGGGATAGGGACCCAGAGTGCCTTGAATCACTGATACATTTTACCAGGAAACCCTCAGGGTAACAGTCTTTTGAGTTATCTTTCACAGAATTATTTTTCCTCCCTTTAATTATAAAATGAAGCTGCACCAATTTAGGTATTTTGGAGAAAGCACAAAAGCAAGGAAAAAAAAGGCGAAGGGAGGGAGAAAGGGCAAAACACCAAATTTTTCATTTCACTAGGCTTCATTTCTAGTGCTGCTCTATCCGAAGTGCAATTTCTTCTAAGGATGATAGTATCTGTTTCTGTGGCACTTGTTTCTTTTGGGGCATTCTTCATTTTCCCTCCAGCTTCACAGAAAAGTCCCACCTATAAATGTTGTATTCTTTTTCATATTTGATAATGACAATCCTAAATAAACAAAAAATTGCAACAATGATTATGCTCAGCAACTTGAACAAATTATTCCAGTATCCTGTTTCAACCATTGTCCTACTAACTACTTTACAACAAATATCCAATATCTGACTTAAAATCAGAGTGTCTATCAATGTCTAATAGTGAAATCGGGTCATGTTTTACCCAAAGGAACTGTGGAGGCAGCAGCAAAGAATAAAACACATCCATCTTGGTGAAAGATGCAGCTTAATACATTACTGGGAAGGATGTTATTATAGACTATACTATTGTATCCAAACGTAGTGATCCTGGAGCTGCAAATCATGAGTTTGAGGCATTTGGAAATCTCCACAAGTCTTGATAGCAGTCAGTTTTATTTCACCGCTGGAAAAAAAAATGACTTCTGGCGTCATCCCAACCAAGTTCTTCAGCAGTACTCAAGTTTCTGAGGATCAAAATGTTCCCTTCTTTGCATCTGAATTACCCTTTGAGAAGCAGAATTGCAGAAATGAAGAATTGTCCTGGCCACTTCTCTGCAAGGTCAGATTTTCAGAGTTCTGCCACAAATGTGCAGTAAGATCAAGCAGACCAGACCAAGGGTGCAACCCAGTACCTGGCTTTCTGTGGTGCCACAAGTGGGTAACTGGAAAGACACGTTAGACAAGTGAAATCATACAGTGATACTACTCCAAAACAGTCTCTCAGTCTTCAGTAAGATCCTTTTTGTAAACTCATGTAAAGATTTGTTCTTTACCCATGGCACTGAGTTGCATAATTTAACCATGTATGACATGAAGAACCAGAACTTTTAACCTATTTTGAATCTGTCATCTGGTAATTTTTTGATGGAGAATTTCTTGTTGAAAGTCTGTCTCTTCCTAATAGCTGTAGCATCTGTTTGCTTGAGTGAGAGCCAGGGAAATGGCAGACCAAGGGGAAAATAGGCTACTGACCTGAAAAGTGTTATAGTCTGGAGGTCTTGGCCTGAGGTAGACATGACCTAAGTTGAGAAGTTAACAAGCAGCATGAGGAAGCTAATGCACTGGTTGTAGCCGTCAAGTACAGTTCTTTCAAGATACAGAGTCACACCATAGCAGTGCAACACAGCTCTTCAAAATAACCAGAGAGTTTTAAGTCAGTGGAACCACTGGATAACTCATCCAAACACATCTTCTTCTGAGGCCACAGATGGAAACACTATGGAAAGGACAAAGCTGCAAATAAATGAGATCCAGCCTCAGATGAGTGTTTCACATTAAACATGTTTGTGGCACTGTTAGGTTCATAATAAAACAGCAGGAATGGAGCACAAAATCCTGAAAAAATATTCAGTTGAAGACTCCTGTCACCTGAAATCAAACAGAATGTTACAGCAGGTATTAATAATCTCTATTTTAAGGCACAGATCAGGGCAACTTTTTGAAATTCAATTCATTTTAATTATTCATTTCTATACCAAAACTATCCAAGCTCAAAAATTTGCACCAAAAAAAAAAAAAGGCTGATTTTCAACTAGGAAAAAAGTTCAAAGGAATAACTGAGCAGACAAAGATTATTTTGAAACACTCAATTCTGTAAGAAAGGTTTCAATTGAGAAGGATACCACAGGATAGTGCCTGTGGTATCACTGGGATGCTCCTAGGGATTAATGTAGAGAGGAGACAGACAGACATGGAAGATGTTCACAAGGAGCTGGAAGAGCCCAGCTGAGGTGTGAATGTGCAGTTCACATGAGCATGAACACTCCTTTAATATAGTGATGAAAGATAATAGAAAATAGCTTTTTTTCCTTTTTTTTTTCTTTTTTTTTTTCTGTGTACATCCCCAGCTTTAAAACTGGTACCAGTCTGAAGAGAGATGATACATGTCATATGCTCTCTGACCACCTAGGTGCACCAAAAGTCTGCTTTAGGAACATGAAGGAGAAGGTGAACTTTCTGCTCAGGTCGCATAAAGTAAATCAGCTCCCCAGATAGAAAAGGCAAAAGATCTTATCTCTGACAATGGCCAGGAACAGGCATCAAGAGGAAACTATTGGAGCACAAGGTGAGAGGCTGCAGCTCAGGAGCTTCCTAAGAAGGAAGTAGTACCTTAATATGTAAGAGTCTTTTATGGACTTTTGCCTTCCCTGGGTTTGCCTAATTACCTGCTGAACCCCTATGAACTTGAACTATGAGCTATGAACACCTGTAGCATCTATGTCAAGAAATTCCTTAGCTTAATTATACTCCATATGAAAAATCATCTCCTTTGACCTCTTCTGAACCTGATACCTAGCAATTTTATCTGATTTTGGAAGCCCTTGTGGAGCAAGAGGCAATGAGTAACCTTCCCCATGCCATTCAGGACTTTATTGGCCTACAAAAGAGGAGCTCCTGGAGCAGGTTCAAGCACAGTGAATTCCACACCTTGCCCAACTTTCCGTCACCCAGCTGGCTCACCAGCATCTTCTGTGAGTATACTTAATGGTATTCTAATAAATAGGTCATACATAGGTGCAAGCAAACTACTCCAGCTCTGGATGGCACATTCTGGCTGAGAATAAGGCTGTGTTTCCCATCCCAGTATGGAAAGCAGAGAGGTCTGGGCTTGAGAATAGCTTTGTGTTTTTACTGAGGGAACAGAAATAGCCGCTATTGGAAAAAGCAGGAAAACTCATTTATGGCTAGCTCCTCATCCCTCTGATCTCAAAATCAAACTTATATTGATTTGAGTGCTTGACAACAGTAATCGGAGGTTCAAAGGTACGTAGGACTTCCATGCATGGATTCTATTTAAAATGGGAATTCTATCCGCTTAAAAATATATGGCAGTATCTCAAGTTCTTGCCTCCTTTTCCCCTATTATCCCACCACATCAGGGGCCAGAGTGCCGGCTCCCCCTCCAGTGGCTGGAGGTTATTTTTCAGATGTCAGATACGTGCAAACTTCTCAACTTGCGTTATGAAATCAATGATGCGATAAATTAATTTAGACTCCTTCTGTGGCTGGAGGGGAGGAAACTGCATGAAAAGAAAACGGGATTCTGTTGTTGTTTTGTTTTGTGGTTGGTGAGGTTTCTGTGCTTGTTTTAAACCACCCTTCAAGATTTTGATGCAAAAGGTTGAAATATGTAGATAGATCATGCAAAGCATATTTTTATAAAAGAAATACAGGGTTTTTTATCTTTTCCTAGCCTTAATCTATTTTCCCACTACAGAATGGAGAAGAAGGAGCCCAAGGATATCAGTTAATAACAAACCAGCATACACACAAACACATAATAAAATGCTCACCCTTTTTAATACTCTTTCTAATGCCTGGAGGCTAAATCCTGCTGGTTCCAAGCAGGCAGGAGTCTCATTGAGGCCCTTTCTTGTATGAAAAGTTGGAAAAGGCCAAGTTGGAAAAAGAACTTCAGCTTCAGATTTGTGTCCTTACACAAGAGCTGCCATTTCTATAGTAATTTCTAATCATTGTGAACTAAGTCCATCCCATTTATCATAAAAAGAGAAGAAGGAAGTAGAAGCTGATTTTTTTCCCAAGAATTGTGCCACAGTACTCTAAAGTAAGATACTTTAGACTATAAAAAAGTGATGGAAACATTGTCTGGGCAAAAAAAGAAATCATTTTTCTATTTAAATGATGGTTCACATTCATAGTGACTCTTAAGTCTCTCCTACAACTCTGAAATTATGCTGGGATGATCCAGTCTTTTCAAGATTAAAGATGTCAGTTTGGGGGCTGCATCCCTTGATTTGCTAACTTCGGCAGGAGTCCATCAACTCTGAGCTGTTTGGAACAAGGCATGGCAGGCTTGGTGAATGGGCCCTTTCCAGGGTGATATTGCATGATTAAATTTTTTTTTTGCACTTTATATGCTTCCTTTTCCAAAGTAGCCATGATCAAATGTTGTCCATAGGAGACCAACTGCTGACAACATGAGTCCCTTAAAGATGCTATAGAAAAGCTCCCTCTGGTTCTGTGAGAAAACAAACTCAAACTACAGCAGAGGGAAATTGCGTAATAGCTGTAGGTTATTGAAAGGACAAGAGTTGCCAATGTTAGCCCTATCTGTAATCTTCAGGGTATGGCAATTGCCTACACTTGGCAATCTAAGATGAGCGGATCATATTTCTTCCAGACCTCCCACAAAAGTATGCAGCAACCCCACACAAGGCTGTGGTTTTTACTGGGAACCCTTTGAAGCCATTCATCTTGCTCCAAATGAACTCTGGCATTGTTATTACTTATAAAGGGATGGGGTAAGAACAGCAAATATCTTTTGACAGTGACAGCCCTTCTTTATACATCAGCCTTGATACATACATGACAGATGAAGACAGTTATCGCCATAGTTCAACTATAAATCTGTGTAGAACAGTCCAGCTGATAAACATGATTATTATGGCAACAGTATTGGGAATGCTTCACTGTGCACAGAGGCACCCAGTAGCAAACAGAAGATTCATTTGCCTTCCTATGGTCAGCAAACAAGTAGAGTTGGTCACCCCTTGGATGTCCTCTGCATTCAACAGAGCAAATTAGGACAAACTCTCAATTTAGCCATCTTCTTTAGGGACACATGGCAACCTACTGATAGGGACAGGAGTTTAGGGGCACTTGGTCATACCTGCTCTGCTGAGTAAGAGCTTAATTCAGTTCCCTACCCTGGGATACTTAGTGATACTGAAGGTGCCCAAGGGCACCCCACCTCACTATCAGCTGCTGTTCCAAAGAAGCATAAGAATTTCTTACATACTGTGTCACATCTGCCAGCCCCATGTGAAGTTCTCACATTCCCTAAGAAATGTCATAGTCCAATTGATGTCTTTTTTTAGGGAACTGCACTGACTCCTGAATGATCCTCACCCATACATTCCCATCTATCCCATTCCATATGATCACATCTATACCAGATCTTGCCTGATGGCCAGTGGAGAGTTAGTCAAAATCATTAACAAAGTCAGTAGTGAGAGTCTTTTATTCTTCTGCAGCTGTTTATAACAGATCAAATAAAATGAAACCTGGTGAAGCCTTTGGAATTAGCAGCCACATCTCATCTTTTCAGTGGGTTCGTTAGTTGAAAGCCACAACAGGCAAGATAAAAAAGATGAACAGATCAATTCAGGCATTCAGATCCCTCTGAAACAAGTAGGAATCCTAGTACTGAACTTTATAAACTTGGTCCATATCTGCTTCAGCCTGTACTTGATCTTTTTTCAGCTTAGACAGCTTCTCCCAGACCTGGTACCCTAGACCTTCCAGCTGGTCAGACCAAGAATGGAGGCATCACAGGACAAACCAAATAAAGGCTGTGTCTTGGACACTCGGATAGTTCATGAGCTATCAGCTGACTCTGTATGCAAACTTACCATCGACTTGCCACTATCACACCCTTGATAAAAAGGAAAGGGGAAAAAAAGAGTTAGCAAATAATGTGATACCTGTCATAGACAGTATATACAACTTGAATGATTCTCTGTTGATCCTGTGCTTTTTATTCTCTCTAGGAAGAATCAAGAAATACTGTTCAATAAGTACATAGCCAAGGTGTCCATAAGTGTCTAGAAAGGCACAACTTGCCTTAGGCTGAATCACTAGTCTACAAGAAACTCTGTTTTGCACAATGAGAAACCCAGATTGTTCCCAAACTGGCTGTTGTTCTTTTGGATTTCCACCATCTTTCTTATTGCAAAGACTTAAGTCAGCATCTACATGAAGTTACTCCTCTGTGTTTCAGGTTCCCACGGGACCTGGGAATATTACTACACCTTCTTTCCTGAAATTCATTGGAGATGGTGTTCAGAGCCCATATCTGCACAGCATGTGACCCACCAAGGGTCAGGTAAAGATGCCATACAATGCAAACACAAACCTACAATAAAGAATAATAAATGGTTTGCTAACTTCCTCTCTGCCCCTTCCAAAATGGCTTATTGAATTCTGAATTGTTAAGTAAGAACTTAAGAGGCGACATATCACAGTAAGAGTCAACCAGCCATATCAACCAAAAGGATTGATGCCAAAGCTCTATTCCAGTCTACCGTCAGTTCTCACTTCAGGATTAATCCAAAACTCATCAAAGGCTGTTCAAAGACTCCCATTGACTTTCATGGGTTTTGGATCAGCTGTTCTGCAATTTTCCCAAAGCAAACCAAACCCATGTGCTGAAAGAAATGTGAGGAGAGAGGAGCAATATCGAGTTCAAACACAGGCTCTGATCATTTCCTGATCAAGAAGCAACCTTATCCCACAAGAGAAATGATTGGAGATATGAACAAATTCTGAAATGCAGGCCAGAGACAGGGAAGAGTGCAGCTCATTTCCTATGGTAGACACAAGGCTGTTCCTTAAATAAAAGTTTGTGCCTGCAGACAATTACCAGGATGAAGTGAGGAGCATTCAGCTTCACTTATTGTTTGGTTACTTTATTTGGTATATGGCTTCTGCAGATGCTGGATCACATATGCCAGCCTTCTGTAGGTTTCTTATATACTTAGGGCATATGGATATGCCTTGGGCATATGGGCTTGGGACACACAATGCCCATATGTGGGCAACCAAAATGACATGTCTTATGTCTGTGGGATCTATGGTAACTGTTTGTGTGTGATCTTCTCCTAGTTGGAGCTATGACCTAGGGATTCAGGAATCACAGCCAAATGCACACACAAGAATAGATGGCCTTTCTTTATATCACAGCACCACCTAAATGGAGTGAGAGTATCAGTTATTCTATATAGTCCTTAATTAAATGTGCCTGTTAAAAGTCATTAGTTTCTTCTGGTCACTTGGCAGCTTGGGAAGGTCACACATGCAACACAAGCTGGTTGTTATGGAACTCTTTATCAAATAAAGATGAATTACTCATAGAAATGGAATTTGGTGTTTTCCGAGGGATCAGTGGTCAAAGTCTGATAACATTCTGTACAGGAAAATGGAAGTGTCTCAACCAGTCGTTTATATTCTTGGTACTTCTGAAAGGCCTCTTGTCTCCAACCTGAGATGAATAATGAGTAAAATTGATTCAGCTGAGGAAAAGCAGGTGAAAAATATGTGTGAACTCAAGGATCTTTTTTATTAGGTATCTAAAATGGCGTGATTTCACAAGGGCAGATGGTAAAGTGAAAACAGAGCAAGAGAGAAAATCAATGCAAAATAAATGGAAAAAAATGAAAAGCGAAGATAGAAGTGGCAGATTTTGAGCTTCACAGAGGTACATCATGGAAGATGTACTGGGAGGTACAGACACAGGTTAAGAACATGGAAGATTCCTGTCTGACAGAGTCTATTTGAAGGAGCTTTTTAAAGTACTTCTGAAGCAAATTGTCTTGTTGGCACTAGTAAAACTATCTATTGAGGTAAAAGTTAATAAATATTTCATATTGTGTGTGTAGCAAGAACAAGGCTGAGAGGTGACTAAGTTACACCAAAGGACAGACCCAGGGAGAAAATACCCTGTGCAAAATGGCTGAGTCCAGCAGACAAAGAAAGATCTTCTAGTTGCTGGAAGATAAAATCGAAGTTCAGCTGAGATATTAGCGTGATTTTTTTTTGTTTTGTTTGGTTGTTTTTTTCTTTTATAAGTGAGAGCAATTAAAAGTTTGCATTGATTTTAAGGAAAATGGAGGACAATTTAACTTTCCTGAAATGCAAATCGATGAGATGGTCAAAGCTATCACTGAGCTCATGGAGGGCTAACCAAGAGAAATTCTGTAGCTAGTGTTGAAGAAGAGTTTGGATGAGCTAGTCCCTCGAAACACCCCAGGCAGTTTGCAGCCTGCAGTGACCAAATCTACTTTATAAACTGAAGACAGAGTCACACCTAGGCAGTTGTTCATGCAATCTGTAGATGAGTCTTGAAGGAAGATGAACATCTGGAGGTACATCTGGATGAACATCTGGAGGTATTCTTTCAAATGATGAACAGGAAAATGGACAGCTAACCTATAATGCACATCTACTGTTCCTGCAGCTAAAGCCAGCTGAACTTTTCCCACTCCACAGTGTGTGGAATTATTTCCACATCAAGTGAATACAACTGGGTTGACTGAGTGGATCCTTGGACAATTTCAGCTGTTCAAGCTCATGTTTCCTTCAGGGGTTTGTATCGTACAGCATGATGCTATTTTCCCTCACTTTAAAAGCAGAAACTGTTTGTATGCTGCTAATGCATAGAGAATAGCATGGGTTCATCTAAGCTACCCATGACAGTCTCATGGAAAGACCAAAGCCCCTATATAAGTAGGACTTAAGGTAATCACTCAAATTTCCAATAACCAGACCCCAAGAATACATGCAGTCAATTGTACTGTCTCAGATGAGCGACAATATCTTTTAAAACACACTAACACTTTCATTTGCAGCAAGGTGGCTATCCCCAGTGTCCTAAATGATGCTTCACCTCATCTTTCTTGTCTTCATCCATTAACTGTTAACCTACCTCTCTTCTTTTCCTCCAGAACAATTTTGTCTGTCATAATATTTACACTGCCTTGGGAAACATTCTTTTTTTTCTTTAAGAAGTTGCTCAGGTTTTATATCCAATATTCCTTTTTATTCCTCCACAGCAGGAAACACAAAGTACAAAAACCATTTCAGCTAGGTAGATGTGCTATTCAAAAATGAAAACCATGCCAAAAGTAATGGAAGTTTTCAATCACAGTGCACGTGCATTTCAGATGAGGAATAGATGAGTGTAGGAATCAACGTAGCAATTGCTAAGACCAAATATTTCAGAGTGCTTTGCATTAATTAATTGGTGCAGATAACATCAGAGCAAGCACAGTGGTATAGATGTGATTTTGGATCAGAAAAGCCTTGAATGTATCCATGGACAAGCTCACCAAGCATCCAAAAATATCCATGGGCAGCAAGTGTTCAAGTTGGTGGTCTATGCACCATCTTCACTTACTGCTACTGTTAAGAACCAGAAAGTTTCAAAACAAGCCACACTAATAAACTGGTTGAGTGAATGTGTCTTTCCTTGGCCATAATAGTTCATTAGGTACAGACTTGGACTACAAGGATGGAGAGAAAAAGTAGCCTCTACTGATGGGCTGGGCCTTTGAGATGGTCCCCGAAGACATAATTTTGCCAAGCATTGGGAAAAGGTCCTTGGACAATGCTCTAGTTAATAGTGGGTGGCAGTTTGTGCCATAAAGCAGGGGGATTTAATCCAGAAATGTCCCCCCAGCTGTGGGCAGTGGTACATTGCCCTATGTCAGCGTTACATGGTGAGCAGTGAGAATTCAGACAGGAAAGTAGCACTTTTAAAAATAATCCAAAGAAAAGAAATGTTGCAGCCAATGTTTTCAAGAATTCATTCACTCTCAGTGATCTCATATTTGGACTTTCTATATAAGCTGTTTCATTATCTTAGTTTGAAGCAGCATGCCAAGAAAGCCAGTGACCTAAATTCCTCCAAGGTCTATGACTCAGTCCATCTCATTGATGACACCTCCAAAGACCTAACATCAGTCAGAGGGAAACATGAGGCATAAGAGCATACGGGACTTTTGATTTTTAGCAGTTGGATTCAGTTTGAGCACTGAAGAATTACATTTTCTTAACCTCTGATGAGAGATGTTTTTCCCTATAGCATTCCTTAATGAAATTAAATTCTCTCCTGGATTGCCTTCAGACAAACACCGTAGCTTCTCTCCAAACTGCTTTTTTATCTCTGCCACAGACCTTCGACTGGAATCAGAAATGTGGATAGCTGATTATTGTTCTCTTTCTGCAATAAAGTCATCTGCAATAGAAAATGCTTGGTCCTGGTTTGGGGTGTGCATTAATATCTACCATCAATAGACTGACTATCATCAATAATGGTGATGCTTTCAGAAGTTGTGATCTTTTGTGGCTATCATCTCTTGTTGGTTTATAGTGAATTTGTATGGGTTTAGAAACACATATAAATGCATGTGGTTTGCTAAAAAGTCTCAAATGGTGATGGTATCTCTCATGATGAACTAACTCTGCCTCTTGTGATCATGTGAACATAACTCTATTTCCTTGTAGTTTCATATTTGAGCTGTTCCCTTCTCACAGTAGCACTGCCACATCTCCTAAAAAAAAACTTATTAACGCAATGTCATAAAGATTAAAAAAAAATCTATTTTTTCCTTCCCTTGAATAGATGGTCACTTAGTTCCAGAGGTACAATACTCTTACAAACATCCTTCATAGATTAAAAAAAAATTGATTCTTTATCATTATTAATACTTATATTTCATAGTGAACTATGACTACATCCATGCAGTGGCAACTACCATCCACTCAAGATCTTCACAACTGTGGACTTGCCCTCCCACTGCTTGGGCTATGGAAAAAATGGAAGACAAATATATGCGGGGAAGATAGACCTAAGCCCTTGGGCTATCTATCAGTGTTTTCTGATCCATGACTTGTAGATTCACTCGCTTACTGCAAACCAGAACGTGTTGGAATTGTAACAACTTGGAGTGCTTCAAATCCATCTTCACCCTTTGGGATAAACACAACCTGGAGAGACCTGATTAAGCAAACAGATCCATGCAGAGGCCCAACAGGAGATGGTGATGTTTAGGCACAGATGTGAAATTAGGTCAATGCTTTGTCGAAGCGGAGTTGTCTTTCTGATCTAGATGAGCTGTACAAATCCTAACAGGGTTAGGTGAGGTGATCTCTTTAGTCCACAACTGAAATTGTGAGGCTGCAATGACTTTATTTTTTTATTTTTATTTTTTATTTATTTATTTTTTTTTACCAAATCTGCTGATGATAAGTAGCTATGACTGAGTTGCTATCCTCACAGGAACAACATGTCTCCAGGGCTTTGACCCCATGCTGAGTATAAACAGGAAATAATAAATGCTGACTTTTTACACTGCTTGCCTCACTCTTGTAAAGTCTGTTCTCACTATCCTCAGGAAGCAAGAACAAACTGGACAAAGTCTTTCAGTTCAAGTATGAGTTCAGTTAGGCATGTTTACAGTTTCAGAGCCAGAAAGGTACACCTTGACCTCAGATTAACTTTCAACAGTATCCCACCACAGTAGTACCCTTTAGACTGAAGGACCATAAAGGATTGTATTTTCTTCCAGAAAAGCAGCAAATGCAATGAATATATGATATTTTTGTCTTTTCAGTGCAAAAATAATGCAAAACCACATGATAGAAAGCACATGTTGAGGATACCAAGTGCTATGAAAGACCAGCATTACTGGTTTCGTCTCCATTGCTGGGGTGAAGATTTGATGTGGATGGAGATAGCTCAGAAACCTTGAGATTCAAGAAGGGACTCATTAGTGGTTTTCAAATAGTCTGAACATCTGCATTCACATTGCACAACTCATCATATCAGGTGTAGTAAAATCATCCTGCTTAAAAATTGACTGGTTTTGGCAAGATAATAAGATATATCTGCATTTCCCATGGCTGTAAGCTACCAGTCATAGGAGATCTGTAGTTTACAACCTTCTAAGCCAATGGATTTGTGTTCCAGGAATTTCTCTAATCTCTTTTTTAATCCCATTTCTGATTTTGGTTTCCATAACATTCCACAATTCAGCTATATATATGAGATACTGCAAGCCCTGTTCCTATCTTCCTGGGAACATCTCTCCTCTCTGAACACACGGGTTGCGTTTTGCTTCAGTCTTAAAGGCAATCTTGCTGAGATCTTAACCTTTAGCCCTGGCTCTTGATCTCCATCTATTTCTGTAAAAAGAAGGCCATTTATTCTGATTATTCTAAGCCGGCGGTCTAACAGATATGTGGCCTCCATTCACTTTCTTGTGCTTGTGTTGTTATGTTATAACAACATAATGAGTCAGATCAGGAAACTGCTCTGGCTGAAAACTAACACACATGCTTGGTCCATCTCATCATGCATCAATGCAAAGTAGAAGAATGAAGAGTGGGAACACTTATTTAGCAGAGCGAGGAAGGATCATTTTTTATTCAGTAGTAGTACATGGGATCATGAGACTGCATCCTGAAACTACTGCCTTTAATACCTCTTTTCCATCATGACTTTTTTAGTAAATCCAAAAGAATGTGGACTCCCAAGTTTTTCCCTCCTGGAAACTATACCAGCTGTGTGCAGCCTGAAGGTCAATGTTCTCTAAACAAGATAATCGGAATAAACAAGCAATCGGAACAGCCTTATATCAAAAATTATTCAAGGAAGATATGACTACATATGCAAACTAACAAACCAACTTGCTGGTCTTCCCCCAATATCCTGTTGTTCATGTTTTCTTTCAGTGTAAAAGCATTGAGTTGTCCCATGACCTTACAGCTCAGATGATAGATAGCCACTGCAAGCTCCAAACAGTCCCCATCCCAGCTGCTGAAATCAGGACAGGATTTGGGTAAGCCAAACTTGTGCTTTTTTGCTTTTTTCTTTTTTTTTTAAGGGCACCTTGCCATCATTTCTTTATTTTAATTTTACACAATGACTTCTTTTCGAGTACCTCAGCAGGAACCATCAGAAGACGCTGCCTTGCACAAAAGAAGAGTATGGCCAATCATTTTTTCCAGGAACCGCAGATACCACCAGCAAACAGCCCCTGGCTGGAGCAGTGGCTCTTGACTCCTGCAGAGCTCTGCACACACTGGCTGTATCTATAGTAGTAAGTTAATCAGCCATGGACTATGCACTGAGGCCAACTGGCAATAAATGCTCTGCGTGAATAGTTTCAAGTGCTGCTACTCCTCAGAAAGGTCTTGCTGCTTCCCAAATGATTTTGGAAATAATCCCTGGCCCATGTACAGCTAGCAGGATAGCATGGGCTGCAAGCAGTTCCCAATACATATGTGTATTTACAGATACAGGAAAGGCACCCGAGGCCAGCCTTAGGGCTAATGTCATGGTGTTACTGCTGCCTTCAGGCCAGCAAAGACCTGGCACAATACTATGAAAATACATTAATAGGAATTAAAAGTTGGAAGTTTTCTTGGGTTTTCTGATTGCCTCTCTGTCTGTAATCCAGTATGTTGCAAAGGCAGAAAGAATCACTACAGTACTCAGCAATTCAGACCATCTACTAGTCACCAGTAATGGAACTGGGTGTGTTAAGTAGTCAGTGGAGTGTGTTAGAAGACTGCGGTACAGACCGGTCTCCACGGACCATATAGAGCCCTGATGAATGGCACCTGGGCAGAATCTGCATATCACCCTTGCACCCTAACTGCTTGATTCAATGTACAAAGCTATACCATAACAGGAGATATTTCAGAGGCACAGATGGTAGGTACATCATGGATCATACTTAGAACTCCTTTTATCTTTGGTGTCTTTGGAAAAAAAAATGGTCCTAGTCAAATCTCAATCCTAAAATCCTAATCATTCTGAATGAAAGTATCTGTCAGCTAAATGTCTACTTAGAAAGCTTTAAGCAACATAAAGTTCCATTTAAACAGAAGGAAAAACTTCTTTTCTGTTACGGTGTCTGAACAGGGAACAGATTGCCCAGGGAGTCTCCATCTTTGGACGTATTCAGAAGCATCTGTATGCAATCCTGGGCAAGGTGCTCTAGGTGACCCTGCTTGATTTCTCTTCTGAACTATTTGGTTAATTCATTCTCTACTTCAAACATTGTCCTTTGGACAGGGCTTCTCTTGAAAAAAAATGCTTTTTCTCTTCTTACAAACATTTCAGCCTTTGTTCTAGTCCAATGATGCTATGAAACTTTTGAGTCCTTGATCTCCTCTTCAGAAACTTCCTGTTTTCCTCTCACTTTCCCCATGAGATAAGTGTAACTGAGTAAATTCCTACCCATTCACTCTCTTTTCAGCCTTTCTCTTTTTCCTCACACAGGATTCACGGGAGAAAATGGACAAGTTTCCATTTGAAAGAGTTACCTCAGGATATCTTCACAGTCAGTAGAGGAGAATCAACATGGCCAATGGAGTTGGGGGTACAATTCAACTCATCGTAAAGTTCATGACTTTAGCTCGTGACAGAGGAATAAGCTTTTTTGGACAGAGAAATAGAAATGCCTATTTCTTCTTTAAACTTTTATAAAATTAAATAAGATTAATCCCCGTCTTGATATCCCACCAGAGCAAAATATTTCATCTGAACAGCTTCTTCAGGGTGAATTGCTTCTAGAGATCTCTGTCTCCCTGCACTGTTCAATGAGAGAATTTTTGCAAGTGTAGCACGATGAACAGTTGCTTGGACTGCTCCAGTGATGAGCTGCCTGCTCTCGGCACTTTCCTACCAATCCATGGTCAAAAAAGATGAATTACAGGAATGACTGGCTAAAAAGACTCCTGGGATAACCACGAGCAGGGACAACTTGCTCAGTCAGGGGTGATCCAAGCTATGAATGTATTTATATAAATATATATGTATAAATATAAACATATAAAGCTATGAATGTATTTATCTTTGGCTGCATACCAGTAAGTTCCGTGTGGTTTCCCTGTCAAGAGGCTTGGTGAACATTAATATATATGTAAGTCCCACCAAATATCTGGCTTCCCTCACTGCCGTACACTAAGCAAAACAATATGTGATCTGTGTGCACACCCAGGAGATAAGGACACAAGAGCAAAGCAGAGTGTGCCGGTGTATCGGGATAGGCAAACTCAAAGAATTTATCATACTTAGCCCAGCCAAATGGACATTGAGTGGGGATAAAAACACACGAGAGAACTCCCAGTAGGGAAGCAGTTATTCATTCATGCTGAAGGTCAATGCTAGCACAGGAAGAAAAGTTAAAGATTGACTCAGAATGGACTTGGACTGGAAATCAGAAAGCAGTTTTGAGCACCTGGAGCAGTTCAGTTCAAGTCTAGGTGGCACTGAGTTATAACATGGCAATGAATAACTTCCTACATCTAAAATGGGGTTTTGAGAGCATTGACATATTTGGAATAAGTACACTTTTTACTTTGGGTGGTTAAGAATTTTGCTTCAGAAAGATTCTATGCTTCATAAGGAATACCTATATTATTCAAATGTGGTTAAGTAATTCTGTTCCTTAGTCATCAAAAAAAACATATAAATATATTTGTCTACCTCTCCTGGTTGCTTTGGCTCTTATTTTACCAACAGGACTGAAAAGTAACCCATATTTATGTGTCTTTAAGTGCATTCTTGCTCTCTGTAGGGAAGAGTACAGAAGAGCTTAGCCTTCAGCTCAGCAGACCCAGGTGTAAATCCCTGTCATGCCTCTGGATTCCGGTGTCCTCGCACAAGTCCCTTCAACCTTTGATCCATCTTATCTGCTTGTGCGGGTATATCCAGAAAAAATAAACAGGTCAGAAATTTCAGAAGAATTTAAAGCTTTCTATCATTGAAATAGCAAGGCTGTGTTCTCTGTTCCAGGAGAGCTGGATATGTATGGACAGTTCTTGGAGAACCTGTCCCCTTTCTGGCCTTTTGTATTTGATAAGACCTCCTACACTTTATTTCCATTCTGCATTGTCCCGGAATAAAGATATGCCGAGAAGGAGAGATAAAGCTAATGACCTTTAGGACTCTGTCCTGTGTCTCTGCAGGAGAACCTGGGATGCATCTAAATGGTGTACTTGAGGGACACAAGGAAATCCTATGACTGGGAATGTTTTGCTTGAAAGGTTAATTTTTCACTGCTTCATCTTAAAAAGCTGCTCAAATTAATGAGAAATTGAAGGAAAGGCAAAACTGTCAGTATCTTTGTGCCCCGTGAAACCACCACCCACAGGAAATCTGAGTTATATTTTGTATTTATTCTGAGAACGAACCATTTTGTAATCCTATAGCTGGTTCTCAGTCTTCTAGATGAATTCGTGACTGGGTTTTCACATTACTGGATACCTGTTAAAAATAGCATTTATAGTTCTATTAAGAAAAAAACGCTCTATTAATTTTTAAACTACTTTTCTCCACCCCCAATCACTTCTAACGAGATTTTTAAAAGGCTGCTTTACAGCAAGGATAGTTAAATTTTAGCTGCAAAAGAGAACTGAGCTGCAGTTCATCTAGGAAAAGCCAAACATAAAATAGAACACTGTAGTCCTGCTCCAGCAGGGACACCCAGAGCATGGGGCACCCAGGCGCATCCCAGCGGGTTGGGAGATCTCCAGAGAAGGAGAGGATCTCCACAGCCTCTCTGGGCAGCCTGTGCCAGGGCTCGGGCACCCTCACAAACAGAGAAGTTCTTCCTGCCATGGAGACGGAGCTGCTAGGGGTTCAGCTTGGACCTGTTACCCCTTGTCCTGTCAATGGCCACCAACAAGAAGAGTTTGGCCCCATCCTCCCTACATTCCTCCCACAGGCACTTAAACCTGTTGATCAGCTCTCCTCTCAGCCTTCTCTTCACCAGGCTAAACAGGCCCAGCTCACTTAGTCTTTCCTCATACGATAGATGCTCCAGTCCCTTAATCATCTTTGTCGCTCTACACTGGACCCTCTCTAGAAGCTCCATGTCCCTCTTATCCTGGGGAGCCCAGAACTGCCCCCAACACTCAGATGTGACCTCACCAGAGCCGAGCAGAGGCACAGTATCTCCTCCCTCGTCCTGCTGGCAACATTTCTCCTGATGCAGCCAGGATCCCACTGGCCTTCTTGGCGACGGGCGCAAGATGAAGTTCATTTTAAATCAAGTTGCAGTCAGATCCTCTGCTGACACCTGCTTAACAAATCCCTATCATCTTGTGCACCTATCTAAATTTCCACCTGGTGCCTCTTTTGAGATATTATTGCAGAATATACACATACATACTGTGATCAGTCCTGCTTCCTCTGTGCACTGTGTCCAATTTTTTTGTTTGTGAAAATTAGAAGAAAAAAAGACTAAAGATTTCACAAAAGCCTTTCTAACACAACCACTATTATTAAAGCTTTGACAGATGGCCAAAGTGTACTGTCAGGAAGAGCTTCCCTGATTTTGGTGGAACATCTGCAGTTAACAACAGCTGAGCTTCAAATGCTTTTGTTATTGGGCCTCTTTTAAAAAACTATTTAATTCTTCAAAACATTAATAATTTTGAAATGAAGTTCCAGAACATACAAAATGTAGCTGCAGTCACAAATATAGAAACATGTAATTCTGTCCTCCCCCTGTTCTGCCTGTGCAATTTTTTCATCTGTTTGATTAAGGTTTCACAGAATCACAGAATAGTTGAGGGTGGAAGGGATCTAGGGATCCCCCAGCCCAGCCCCTGCTCCAGCAGGGACACCCAGAGCACGGGGCACCCGGGCGCATCCCGGCGGGTTGGGAAGATCTCCAGAGAAGGAACCTCCACAGCCGCTCTGGGCAGCCTGTGCCAGGGCTCAGGCACCCTCACAGCAAAGAAGTTCTTCCTCACATGGATATGGAACTTCCTGGGGTTCAGCTTGGACCTGTTACCCCTTGTCCTGTCAATGGCCACCACCGGGAAGAGTTTGGCCCCATCCTCCCTACATACTCCCCTCAGTACTTGCACATACTGATCAGATCCCCTCTCACTCTTCACCAGGCTAAACAGGCCTAGCTCACTCCGTCTTTCCTCATATAAGAGATGCTCCAGATGATAGATTTCCATCTTCTCTAGGTAAGAATTACATCTTCCTCACCAAGAACACTGGCGGAGATTATGCATATTTACGACTCTCTTTACAAATTGCTGTTGGTGAATAAAATTTAGCTGCAAGGTGCCTGCTTGTTTTCCAAATACCTGCTTTGGATAACTGACATCTGTGAAGCTAAGCAAAAACAGAAGAAGCATATTTGATATCCCGAGAAGGCCACTCTGCGCCTCCCCGAACCTCTGCATGGAGACAAGCACTAAGGAAAAAGCTAGATGTTGGCATGAAAGGAGAAAGATGGACATTTAGTACCCACCCTCCATCATCCTTCCTTTGGCTATTTTCCTTGTGATATGGCTCCTTGGTTGTCCTGGGATGGAGGTAGTGCCATGATGCCACCTTAGAGTCTCTTCAGATAAGTAGCATATTCTGCCTTAGTCACATCTGGAAGCTGAATTCCAAAGACCAGACACTTTGCTATAGCCGAGTGCTGTTAACAAGCCTCTGTCTTTAAAACAATAATTCACCATTTATCATACTTCTCAGGCCTTGTCTGAGCTTGTTTTATCTCAATTTTTAGCTATATTTTTTAAATTATTTAAGAAACTTGTGCTGTGCTTGCAACTTACAGTAGTATCAGATGACCATTGTCGAATTTGTTCTAGCCATAATGGGAAAATTACCCACTGGCCAGGTGTTCTTTTCCTGGCATGTGGTTTTGGGTTTGTTTTAGTAAATTGTCTAACTATTTATAATATGTTTTTAACTTACAGTTTGCTTAGATTTGTGCAGCTGTGTGGTTTTACCCTAAAAGAAATAGTTCCATATATGTCGAAGAACAAATAAATGTGCACAATCATCTTGTACAAATATATTTTTTAAGGCAATCAGAAGAAAAATCTTAGCAATAAACATTTTAAAATATATAAAACCAATTCTGAGAGTAGCCAAGACAGCCAAGATGATTGTATTTATTCCTCCATGCAAAGAACTTGGCATGCTGTTGAATTACTGGTAAATATAAGATGAGAGAAAGGGGTACATACTAGGAGGCTGACCCGTAACAATAATAATATAATTGCATTATTAATAAGAATTATCAACAAGTAGATGATTTTGACTGTAAATGTTAAAATCATTATAACTGATCTAAAAGTAACTGCAAGTCACTGCGGTATCAGGTAGAGACAGAGACCTTTTTCTTACTGTGCATGCCTCCACTGCATTTAAAAAGAATGGGAAACCCTTGCAAACTGCACTTTGTTGCATGTTTCTGCTTATTTCTAGCTTATTTTTGAAATTAACCTGCAAATAATGCAATAAGTGCAACAAAGAAGGAGTTGTTCAGATTTGAGAAAGCACCATCTAAAGCCCTCCAGATGGACTTCAACTCACTAGTGAACACAGAGGATGTTTCCTTTCCCATGATGCCAGGCTAATAAGATGAATATTTTCTTTGATTTTCGGCATTTGTTGCCTCCAAGGCATAAACACATTTTAGAATAGATATCCAATAGCGAGGTAAAAAAGGAGTAGTGGGATACAACCTAAAATCTGTATTTTTTAAAAGAAATTGTTGATTTTGAAGAAGTCTGCTTGGTATTGATGAATGACAAGGTATTACCACGGATTAAAGGAAGATGGAGCAATTGGTCTTCACAGATATTTCAATAAATATTTACACATAAATACCCACCAGGCCATGTCTACACCATCCAAAAGGGACCTGGAGCTGGGTCTTGTGAGCCCAGCTCATCCCTTCTGATCCTGAGCAGCAAAAGTTTATCCTTCCTCTCTCAAAGGTCTTACACATCATTTCCAAAAGTCTGAAAAGCACAATTAATTTAATTATACTTCATAACAAACTTATGAAAAAAATGACTGTTTTGTGATGGAAGAGGTGTCTCTTTCTTACACCACAGATCTCTGACTTGGATGCACTACCAGTTTGTGTTGGCCAGATTACTTTTTCCCCCCTGAGACAGCCAATCCTGTTTTCCAGAAAAGAACAATAAGAGACCCTCAAAATGAAGACCAGTTCTGTGAAGCCTTTCCTGTTATGCATATCTTTGTTCTTAAAACCTCCAGTAGAAGAAACCATGTGCTCCTCTTCAGGCAGTGATTTTTGGCATTTCATTATATTCCTTATTAGAAAGGTTTCCTCGTGCCAAACTCAATTCCCCTTTACTTCAATTGAATCCCATTTTTTTCTGTTGAGAAACACAGTGATGACATAATTTCAAATATATCATTTAAATATTTATATTTTCCTCTGTTTTCAACCAAAATTAAGGCTCAGAGAAAATCTTGCTCAGGCCAAAAGTGCACTGAAGTGCTTTAATGCAAAACAAATCAAAGCAATACTATATTTATTACAAAAAAAAACAGATAATATCAACCAAGTGACTTCTGGTGCTTAAGGATTAAACTCTAAAAACTCTAAAAATAATTTAATCTGTTAATATATAGCATGTTAAGTTATATCACCTAAACAGACAGAACTCTGTCCATTAGTCATAAAGCAGTAAATATTTATTTATGTGTAAAATGTATTTCCAGATAAGGTAAATCTGACTTCAAAATACACTTCAGTTTTGGTTTAGCTTGTTTCTTCTTCCTTTTTTTTCTTTTTTTTCCTCCAAACTGTAAAAGAAAAGGCTGCATTATTATCTTAATTTCCTGAAGAAATAAAGCTTGTGCTTCTGAGCTGCTTTCCCATTTGGCTGCAAGTTCCTCCTGTAATAATGTTGGAAACCTCTGGCCAGTTTCAGCTGTAGGGGGTTGGGAGTCTCCAAGATATTAAAGTTTTTTACAAGAGTCATGAAAATCAGAAGCTGAGCAAAGGGAAAAAGGAAAGACTGCACAGACCGGTCTTCTTTTGACTATGTGATTTGTGAGGGTCCTTTCTAAAGTTATTTTTTAGGAAACGGGATGGGATATCTGATGGAGGAGAAGCCTTGTACCCAAGCAAGATTTTTGACAGGCTAAATTCACTCATGTATCCTGTTCGACCCATGCAGAGAAGCCATTCATCATGGGAATAGGTCTGGATTAACCCAGCACAGACTGGCTGTTTCTTAGTAGGAATGTCATAGGAGATGTGGATTAATGCCAGCAAGGGACCACATATCCTTAAGAAGCAGTTTGGTTACATCTCCTAAAATGCTTTTTATTATTTTTTTTTCCAGGGACCATATTTGTGTATTAACAGCCATGAGCAAAATTTATATCACTTATCTTGGCTCATCTAAAAACTACATATGACCCAGTATAGCTACACTCTCCATAAATGTAGAAGCAGATCAATAGTGTCAGAGCATAAATCCCAAGATATTTGAGATGAATTACATTCTAGAATATTCTATCTCTTTCCCCTAACAGCTGAAGGAATTTTCATGACTAAATGCTCTTTTTTTTTCAAGGGCATGAAGTCAGGTAATTCATTTGCTAAAGGGCTATTAAAGCCCTATAGAAAAGCACTGAGTGAAGAAAGATTCCCCAGACTAGTCTTTCCCTCCCTCTTCATTACATCATGTTTGCCTTACAGTTAGGCAATAGTAATTTCTTTTCCCTGCCTCCAGTTTACCCAAGAGCAAGTGTTCTCATCAAACAATTCTGACTTATACAAGTCATGTAGATCTCTTTCTGCTGTTCCCACTGGTGTGGCCTCTCAGGGCACCCAAAAATGGAAAGTTTGCTTTTCCTGACAAGCTGGTGCTAAGAGTGAGGACAGTGGAATGTCTAGACCCACCCACTCTCTCCCCCAAAAAACAAAACAAAACAAAAATTATTCTTCAGTCTAACACCACCAGTTTGTTTGCACTTTTGTTAAACTTTGTCATGGAGAATTAAGCAAGTATTTGCACTTGGGGGTCCAACACAAGGAGTAATTTTCTTTGCAGGTCACAAAACACTTGGACTCTATCAGCACATACATGAGTATCTCTTGACCCTTCACTCCTCAGTATGTTGAAGACTACATAAATTACACTGCAGCCAAAAAGGGAGTCAGACTCTCCGCTCACCTGCCTGCTCAGTGCTGTCCTCCCATGCCACATCCTTCCAAGCAATGCTGCAGGAATTCCTTTGGCCACATCAAAGGGGCTGGTTCAAGGAACATCATGGATTAAAACAAACCCAACCAAACATGTGCTTAGATTTAGTGTGGATCAGCTCCATGCCCTGGTTCAAGAAGGCAGGATGAATGTGATGGTTCGGCAGAAAAGCTGGTAGAGAAAGGCTTGGTGCTCAGTGTGGTTCATCTCTGCTGGCAACAGAAGAGACCTGAAATTACTGCAAAACCAAAGTACGATGGGCCACACCATGTTGAGAAGTCACTACAAGGCAAAGTTACTAGTTTGATTTGCATGTGTCCAAATCTTTGCATTTTTCCAAACAGGTGCCAAAGCAGCATCAGTCCAATGTTGTTAATGCTTCCTTAAGATGGATGACTGAGAGCTAGGTGGAACAAAACACCTGGAGCTGCTAGTCACACACCATTACAGGAAATAGGGATCCAGATAACTCTCTTAAATTCGTCAACCTGCATGCGCATGACTACAATTCACTGACAGCATTATTTTAAGTTATATAGCAAGAATTCATTGTGTTTTGGTGCAATTCTCAGCTTGATACCCATCTACTTTTATGAGATCCATCAAGTCACTGAGTTTCTCTGTGATTCTGATCACTGCCCCTAAGCAAGACTTTATTTCCTGAGTCATCTGCTGAGAAAATAAAGTCTTGGAATAGGAGCCATTTATGTTACCATTACTTTTTCCTTTCCCACTTTTCTCCCTTTCCCCTTTTCTCCCTCTGTTTTTCTCTCTTTTTTCCCCTTTTTCCTGTTTCCCTTTTTGTTTATTTACCCTTTTCCTTTCCTGCCTTTTGAAAACCTTTTACAACTAGGTTTTCTGGCGACGCTTCCAATAACACTGTGTGAGAAGTTTTGTCTGTAAGCTCCCCTGGGTGAACTTGTGTTACTGAAATCATCATTGCAAAAGTAGGTAGCCACTTAAGAAAAACACTAAAAATGTGCTCAAGGGAGCTCTAATATATGGCTTGGATTTAGGGGAGAAGCTATTTTATCTCTAGTTTTCTTTTTATAACAGGGTTCTAAACTAGGCTTTGTCCACTCATACTCAGCACACCGCAATGTCATGGCATGATTACAGCTTACTCATCCTTCAAAATAAATGAATTTTATTTAACTTTGGGAAGGATGTAAGGAAACAGCTTCTGCAGTAGCCAAGAGAAGAAGATAAAGAAAAGCAGTTCTGTGAACAGCAGAACTTTCAAATCCATTTCCTGTGGCTCCAACCTACACTTTCTTTGGTAACTGAGTTCACACTGCAGCCTCTCCCTTGGAGGGTGCTTCTGTTCTGGAATTTTTCTTCTTCACCCCTCAACGTATTTTCACACAGCTTGCACTAACTTAATATTTACAGGACTTCCATCCATCCATTAAATTTATTTAAAATTGAGCAACAGGTTCAAAAGTTACCAAGATATAGACTGAGATAGGCAGATAGAAAAGAAAAAAAAAAAAGGCTAAAAAAAATTTAGTTGCAATGCTGTAAAATAATTGTGATAAACGTCATCCTGTTGATGAGGAAAGATAGAAAAAAGTGTGACTGATGCATATAACTTTCTTGCATTCTTTGATGATTAAGGATTTTTTCCTAACTTATGCAGAACAACAATGAGTTTCCATCAGTTTTTTTTCTACCCACCAACAAATTAATGGCAATAAGAGTCTTTCATCAGTGCTTAAAGTTCTCCCTCTCATTTGTTTTTCCTGATGGTTACCTAGATTGCTTCCTAGCAGTGTCGCATTCAATTATACATACAATATGACTGGAACAGTGCTCAGTCCAAGACTGAACACTGGTTTTTGCTGAGGTAGTGAAAAAAAATGCTAGATAAGAAACAGAGATGTTAGGCTTCACATCACCTCATTTTAGCTATCTAGAAATTGCAAATCTATTTTAAAGCAGTCATCCAGGCTCCCTCTAGAGTCCATGAAGAGAGATCAGCTTCTCCAGAGAGCAGCTTAGCCTGTACAACACTTGCACAACTAATTTAGACTGGATGCAATGTTTAAAATAATTAAATTTAAGTGCATTGAATCCCACTTACTACAAGAAAAGTCGGTATTTAAACCATATAAGATGGATGTACCACAAATATAATGAAACCCAGAGGTCAGAAAATCAATAAGTGATTCAGCCAACCCACTATCCATGCCTATCGGATCCAGAAAAGGGTAGAGAAATGGCTGGGACATCTACAGTGGATATCTGAGTAGCCAAGATGGTCCTTAGTGATCGAATGAAGACCGTAAGATCAGCCTAGACTGTTTCTAGATTCAACCCAGTGCCTTAATCACAAAATCCTCAGGAAAACTAGAAATCATAATTCCTTAAAGGCCATAAAACAGCAGGGTCAGATGCATTTATGTATTTAAGGAGCAGGTTAAGAGGGATATCAGGATAATGTTCCTGCCTTACTCAACCCTGCCAGTGTATTTCATCTTTGCAATAGCAAGTCACCTTTGGAACTTGACCATAGTTGTTCTTCTCAGACAGACCTTAGAAAGGTGTCATGTTAGTTTGTCAGGAGCCACCATCTGTCTGAAGGAAGAGTCTCCAGCACTAAGAACCTTCCCTGGGTAGATTTTGGGAAGGAAAATGAGTTGTTGCCCACTAGCACACAGTAGTCTCCGCTGAAAGATTCCCATACGCTATCTCACTGGATACTAAAGGAAAAAATTAGGTTTTGAGCTGGGATGATCAACATGGATATTAGGGCATGGTGGGTTTGTAGTGGGATTTTCCAGATCAGAGGCATTGCTTTAAGAAGGAGGCTCAAAGGAAGGGCAGATAAGAATTGACATAAAACAGAGCAAATTTCATAGAAGCTGTCACATGGGATTCAGCAAAACAAACACTGGCTAATAAAGATGGGAGCTTTTCCTCTTCCAGGCAAATTAAGCAGTGCATTGTTAAGGGGTGAAGACTGTAAGATTCCTCTCCAGGTTGTCTTTAATGCTAAATAAAATGCTGTGTCTTCTGCCATCAGGAATGTCACAGCATGAGAAAGATCTCACCAGGGTCATTTCAACAGGAGATATTTTTTCAGTTGATCCTATGTAAATAAAAAAAATCCATACAGTGATTATACCAGCACTCTTCAAATTCTGAATCTCAGATTGAATCTCAGTTCTAGTTTTAGCTGTCTTAATAGGGAAGTTGAATCACACCTGAAGTGAATGTCCTTCAGGAAGTCCCACAGAAAGAGATTTTTAGTTCATTTGGATGCCCAAGGAAACATATCCTCCTCTATATTCAAATAGCTATCTTAGTTTCTGCCATGTTATGACAGTTTATTTCCGAACCTCAACCCTTGTGTGGGCAGAGACCATCTTTTCCTGTGCAGCCTGCACATACTCTGCGCTATTTCTTATTCACTACCTCAGTAACAACATTATTCTTCACCTTAGATGACATTTTCCCTTCCCTCCCCTTTACTGCTCCTGGTGTCTCATCCCAGATCGATAAAGTTTTAGGGCCCACCCTGAGATGTTCTGCTTGACAGTCATGGTTTCTGTCCCCAGCAGCTCAGACGAGACCTTGGGACTGCCTCCTTGGATTCCCTCGTGCATGCCAGGGGACTCTGCCCTCATGAAGGCAATGAAATACACATTTCTAGCAACCAGAGCTTGGGCAACTGGCTCAGTGAATTGCTAGACACTGATTCACCTCTTTTGGAAATGGATTAGTTCCAACTGCTTGAATATCTGCAGTTAAGGATTGCTCAGTTAAGGATTGCTGACGTCTCACAGAAATACTGGACCAACTTTCTATTTCAAGACTCTTCTGTCTACATAGCATCTCCCCCGCGGCCTGCCTTCTATTTTATTTTATTTTTTTCAAGGATATTTGTCAAGAGTAAAAATCTTGATGTTTATCCTCTTCTGAAATCATGAATTCCTTCCTTTATTAGCTCACCAGAAGCTGTCCTGGAGTTAATGACTATGCAGTGTCTCAACTGGAGACTGAGGAGCAGCAGGGGATGAACAGCAAAAACAGGATTAATTTCACCTGACTTCAGCAATTTGAAAGTGGGTTGTATAGTTTAAATTAATTCTCTAAGTTCCTTGTAGAGCTATTAGAGAAAAAAGACAAAACTAGATTTTATGCTCACCCAATGATATGTATCAGAGAGAGCCTTTAAATTGGTGTTAGATATTCGTTATGTTTTTAATGTAATTGAGAAAGTCTTATACCTAGCAGTTAAAGATATGCCATGTATGTGCTGCTGCATGTGTGACAAATAAATGCATATGTGCACATGAAGTCTATACATGTGGAATCTAAACATGATTCAATTTATCATAGTTGGGAAAGGACGAGGAAGAGAGAAGAAGTCCCAAATAAATCTGTTCAGTCTTTTTCCAGTCTTTAAAACCAATCCCAAACTTCTCCATTTAAAAATTTTCCACTGAAAAATATCAGATCAGATGAATAAACAAAGCAATAAATGCAACTGCACAGCACACGGGGCAATGACATTGCTCTTGCACAAGGAGTCTCTGCTATTTTGACATTTGTTTTCCTCTCAAACTGGAACAAAGTCAAAATATTTAAACTTTCCTGAAGGGAAGCATTTCGGTTTAGAAAGGTCAGCTTTTCATCTCAACACACGAGATTGACATCAACAGGAGACCGATGAAATGCTTCCCTTTCATTTAGCGTTATCCACTGAGTCAGGCTAACCCCATATGGAAGACGTCGTTTTGGGTCTCGCTTTCTGCTGTGCTCCCTGTGGACCTGGTTCTTTGGCAGGATTCCTTCTGCAGTGATGCATAGCATTTTTTTCCTTTCCTTTCTTTCTTGCTCCAAATGGCCTGAGCTCAGACAATAGAGCTGAGCTGCCAATATGATTTGAAATTCTCTGTGACTTGATGTTTATAAAAAAGGGATTCAGTACTGGCTTCTTCCTGGCTTTGACCATCTAAGTCCTTCTGTTAACAGCAGCTACCATGTCACAGGAGGACCAACATCCATCCCACTGTCAGAGGGATTCTGCTGTTGAATCATGGACATATGCAACTGCATTGCCTTGAGGGATCTCCCTGGCTTCCAGCTGCCACTACAGAAGGGCACAGGTCCTTAGATCCTTCATCCTGTCTGCCAGCCGCATGTGGGTATGTTGGATAGTACAAGACACCTCAAAAAGCACTAATACCTACATTTAGACAAGTCAATCCAACTGCTAGTATGAAGGGATATTGAGAAGAGTCAATGAACAAGACCTGTTCTAAACAAATATAGAGAAAATTTGTTTTAGAGGTGACAAAAAATAATGATCTCCACTGCCACTGCGTAAATCGGTTGTGTCTAGTCCCCTTCCTCATCAAAGTTCTCCAGCAAACAATCCATTTGTCTTTTTATAGACCCAGATGGATACTCCAAGGAAAATAGGAAGCTTTGGTGACTTACTGAAGTCCTGGAATGCAGGAAAAACATAATTTCCCTATCTGAACCTGCAAATTGACAAATGTAAAATATGAAGAAGTAAGCAATGAAGTGAAAACCGTGTGGATAAGACTGTTATGGAAATAATCTCCTGCTGCTGTGGATGAACAGGATAATTTTAAATCAAATTATATTGTAAAATCCAATCTGGCATCCAAGAAATGAGCAGATTGGCCTGCTGTATAGATATAGATATATAGACATATATACAAAGAGACCTCATGACATCACCTATTCTACCTCCTTGCCTCAAACTGGGAACAACCCTGCTTCAGCTACCCTCAATATTTTTATTTGGTCTTTCTCCATAACAACCAAAAGTGCGAATAATACTTATTCCTGAGACCACAGCAGACACATTTCTATAGCTGAGAATCTCAAACATTGTCTCTCAACTAGGACTGCAGCAAGAAAATTGCAGACAAGTAAAAAAGAGAAGGAATAATTCCCCACTACCCTCCACATGCTCAGATACAACAAGAGTCCAGTCTTTCCAATGCAATTAACATCTTAATTTTTACACAATTACATTGAAATACATTCAAATCAGAAGAACTTGCTGCCAAAGACATTTCTTTCTTAACTGTTTCAATTCAAAGCTCTCATCTCCTTGAGAGGTGGGACCTCCTTGTTTGTGTCTGTATATGTGCTGAAGGAGCAAGGATCTCTGGATTGGAAATGTTATTATCAAATGAAATTTTACTTGCCACTCTCTGCTGCTTAGCTAGCACTATTTATAACTAAAAGAAGGTTTTTAATAGGCAAGCTGGAAAATGTTCCTAAACTGAAAGTACCTCAAATCTTGGCAAAAAGTAAATGTTCCAAAGACTGGTGTGTTTCTTTTCTTCTCTTCCATTTTTCCATTCTGCTCCCTCATTCTTATGCTTGGCTGAGTAACATTGCTGAAATGTGTGAGAGCCAACTTCCACCGTTTCCTCACGCTGAAAAAAAAAAAAGACATTTATGGGGTGTAACCATGCAGTAATTTTGGTGTATTTCATAGATAGTCTTAAGGAACTCAGTTCATGGAAGCATAGCTTCCATGGGCATGACAATGTCTGCCAATATTGCCTGCAGAAAGTAAGATTAAATGTAACTCTATTTTACAGCTTCCTATAACTGAAAAAAAGAAAGAGAAAATTTGAGAGAAATATTAAAGATTCTTGCATTTAACAGGCAGTGGAAAACCTATTTTCTATTTTACATGAGTTATCTTGTAGCGCTTCCATTTCCTTTAAATAGAAGAAAAAAAGCTACATCTTTATCAAAGTGTGTTTTCAGCCTACAAACATATGCAGAAATTGTTCTGAAACTTGATTATTTTCAGTAAAGGCTTTTAGAAGTAGTGAGAAACTTAAAGAGAAAAGATCAAAGGACAATAAGAAGTGGCGATTAACTCTCAGAATTCCATTTTAAAGAAAACCTTTTTGCCAGCAAACATAACTTATTGGTAAAATCTCACTCTCATAATTATTAACTATTAACTATTTGTTATATCCACTGAACTATTTCTTATATCCACTGAAGAAGAAAGGATTCTTTTCTTCTTTTATGATACAGATGATACGTTTTAAGCTTGTAGGCTACTATGGGCAAATGACTGGAACTGTTCCTGGAAGACTGGAAGTTCCAGCTGTTTTGGAACTTTTCTAGTAAAACATTTCGAGTTTCTTTGTTTTTTTTTTTAAAAAATGTTACGCTTCTGAAATGGAAAAAGCTGATGCAAATATATTAATAGAATTTTATTTGGGGAAGGTCCTGCTGGATGGAGAGGGCATCTCTGTTCAGAATCAGTGTGCTGAGCTCCTTATATAGCTGATTGAGGCATTCACACGAGACACTGGGGTCCAAATCTATGTTTTAACAGAGGAAAGAACAAAGATTTTATATACAGTCCTCTCCAGGCTGTCATTTATTGGGGGAAATAGAGTTTTCGTTGATTCTTACAAAAATTGTAACTCATCTTTGCCTTCTTCTTGTGCAGAACCTGTATATATACATACATACACATATATAATATATATAATAAAATATATCTTAAAATGTATAATAAAAATATGAAAAAGTGCACAGGTATGTGCACAGGCACACACAGACACACAAAGAGTTATTTCCACTGGAGGAAAGAAGCTTGGATTAGTAATGCAGGTCATGAGAAAGACCCTACATTCTCCACAAGCTTTTACAATGTATTTCCCCATGTTTCTGTGCATTAAGTGCTAACAGGCTCCCCTTTGGGTTTCCTCCTTCAGCAAAGTTATGAGTGCTGTGAAAATGACTCCTCAGGCACAAACGGAAAAGCTATAAATGCCATAAAATAACATCTTGAGGGTAGGAATGGGGTTTGGGAGGTTCTGCTTGCTTTTGGAGGAACTCACTTTTACTAAGCCTGACTTGAAACAATAAGAACAACTAAAAGACATAATAGACAAATGTATCAGGGTGTTCTGATGTAGTAATTCAGCTAAGAAATAATAATATTATATTACTCATTATTATATTATTTATTATTATTATTATATTATATTATTATTATTGCGAAATACTATTGCCTGCAGAGCTGTCCAGCAGATCCTCCCCAAGCCATTTGTATCCCTGGAAAGATCAGATAGATTCTAGGAAACACATGAAATTTGTCCTTTGGAAATTCCTACCCAGCTCACAGGTGTGTGTCAATACATGCAGAAAGATGTCCACACTTCGGGTCTGCCAGCTTTGTCAATTAAAACATTTCCAAGTACTGTGTAACATAATGATTTTGTAATGTTAATATTTATTTTGGCTAAAGAAGGTCAGTAACTTGTTCATCCTTCACAGTTCTTACTTTCCCGATTAGAAGACAATGGAAGAGTACGATTTGAACCAAGCAGCAATTTTGAATTAAAAAAAATGAAATTGCCAAAAAATAATAAAAAAAGAAAGAATCCAAAGACACAGTGAAAGTCTGGGTCTAGCTATTCTTTAAGTCCCTCCATGAAGCAAAATTTTATTTCTATATAGCCTCCTAGACCAGGAACTGAAGAGTGAATCAATGGTGGTGTCTTAGACATTACAGGGTCTCATCAGGTTCCAGCACAGAATGAAGGGACACAGGGATGTTGTTTTAGTAAGAATAAGATATAATAAAGTACATGAGAGGAAGGAAGGGAGAGGGGAGGGGAGGAAAGGAAGAAAAAGAGCTATTTACTAAAAGCTTAAAGTATATAATCCTGCACAGTTTTAAGACCCAGCTAGTGGAAATTCCTATTGCAAAGAATAAAGACAAGCTTCAGACCAAAGCACAAAGCTTAGAGTCACAAATCTGAGGTTCAGTCCTGAACTTTGCTGCAGCTTCTTACCTGAGGTGTAGCAGATTCCTGTTAAAAGAGATCATTATTTTTTTTTCCTTCTTTTCTCATGTGCCCATATTGTTTAATTGCAAAATACATGAGACGGCCTTAATTCCTTATTGCTGTGTGCTTCTTTTTCTCATTTACCAGTACCTAATCTATTCCTGTTGCTCAGGGACATTCCTCTTACAACATCAATATTATTCTGAATTTTCTTTCCAGTCCTCCCTTTCCAAACTGAATGTTATACTTATCTCTTAAATGTCGAAGTTATTAAGGAGAATATTAAATACTCCATACCCCAAGAAGTCTGTTTGTTCCTCCTTCTCGTCTTCCTCTAGAGCAAAATATTTAGGAAGACATGAATTAAAGATCTGCCACTGATTTGGAATCTTGAGTAGGATTCATAGGCCCTAAGTCAGATGTCTAAAAGATGTGAAAAATCCTGAGTTAGCAAACTTAGTCTTTTGTTACAGTCAGAGGCGAGAAATGGGCATCTGCAGGACTTAATTTGTTCAGTTATAAGATAGGTATCTAAGATGGGTGAGGCGAATTACCCTGTGGAAACAGCTTAATTTACATCAGTGGTTTAGATATGGTACCTAACATGCATCTAAAATAGAGAAGATCAATCCTAACATATATTTTCATAAGACAGTTTATGAGACAGTGCCAAATGCTTTGTCAAAACCAAGGCATAACACACTCTCTGACTGCTTCCTTACCCCCAAATCAAAACTTAGAAGACAGTGTTTTAACATGATTTGTTCTTGACAAACATTCTTCTTCATCACCATCATAGTGCTTCCGGGTGTTTATGGATTTAGAGGTATTCCACTATCTGGCAAGGAAATGAAAGCAGGCCCCTTCATCTAGAATTGTCCTGATCCTCCTTTTTGTCTCTGTATGAAGTTAAATGCTATATCTCTGCATCCCTGCTCTTGCCTGAGATTTTCTTTCTTTCCCTAAGTTCTCATAACTAGAATTATTTACAGTAAACAAACTGGTTTAGCTGATTTATTAGTATTTAATGGGCAACCATATCATGGCCAATAGATTGACTATATCTAATTTGTTGGCTTTTTTTTTTATCTAATTGTCTTCTTTCATTGTGTTCTTTTCCACTCTTCTAGGTAAAATTTATGATTTTAAATATCTAATTATAAAAAAACTTTTCATAAAGGTAAAAGGACCTTTGGATTATTTGTCTTCTGTAAGCTCACTTCTGCTGAACTTGTCCTAAGTTCTTATTTTTTTCTCACTTATTCAGAGATTCTTTTCTAGCTGATAGAGTTTTGTTGTTGTTGTTATTGTTGTTTGTTTTGAAGAGAGGAACATTGGGACCCAAATCAATATTAACTCACTTTTAGTTAGTTTTCCATTTATATCCTAAAATACTTGAATTACTCTGTTATGCTTAGTCACATACCTTGTCCCCACTCTGAGCGTCTCTGGAGACAATTTATTTCCCACACTCAAAACTCTCATAGGAGAAAGCAAAAATATGAGTATCTATCTCATTCCAGCTATGAATGTCTCTCTCTGAGTCCATCATTTTCTCAAAAACTACAGTTTTAAACTACTTCTGCCGTGGTCAGCTTCTGCAAGAGCCTAATCCCACCTGAGAAAACTGTCAATCTTCCTCTTCTTTTGCAACTACTGATTTTCAAGTCTCCTTATTTCTATTTAGAAGAAAAACAGGAGGAAGGAGTAAATGTTGGGTTTCTCCACTGCATCGATCTCACTAGAATAAAAAAAAAAAAAAAAGTTCATTAGCTAAGAATACAACCAGAGGTATCTTATGATGATAAAATGATCAAAGTGATGATCTAAGCACAATCTTTCAACAGAAGTAATCTCAAAGACAAGGCAATATCCAAGAGACGGCAGGAAGTGTCTGTCCCTAAACAGATACTCTCGTTTCCTGCTTCAGAGAAATTGTCGTCATGATCTCTCAAAAACATCGATTGTCATTTCTGATAAATGGGAGGCTTGCAGAAAACAAGATCTCTTTTAGGAAAATATATAATATACAAAGAGTAGATAAAGGTTTTCTGCCCACAAGAGCTTTTCCAGCACCACTTTCAAGATTTCTAGACTGAAAGATTCATCTGTTGTCCTATGTTGTTTATGTCCCATTATGTTACGTCCTATGTCCTATGTTTATTTATAACCTTGGACTGTATCTGTTGCACCAGGGCTGTAGAAAATTTCCCCTAATGGGTGAAACTGGTTTCTCATTGGGAACTCTGTGGATAAGGACAGAGCTAGGGAGGGAGATGTGGTGAAAAGAGGGTGGGAATGAAAGGATTTCAGCTCATTTCCCATTCCCCAGCTTGCTTTCCTAACTACAACCCCACAGCAAGTCCTACCCGCAAGGGAAAGTCAGCACGATTCACCCCTATGCTGAAAGGGGAAATGAGACTATATTTCACTCCCTCCCATTCCCCTGGACAAATATATGTGTGTATATGTATATACATATATATAGGAAACGTGTCATTAAAACTTACAACAATTTTACTGTGTAAATTATGTTTAAAAAAAAATAATCCCAAACAGCTGGTTTCTTCTGTGTTTTAGTTTCTCATTTCAAATTTCAAAAAAAGGGATATGGAGCACTAATAAATCACAAAGAAAGGAGGAATTTATGTTCACTTCTACAGGGACAGCCTAGATTTTATTGTATTTCTTCTAATACACAGTTGCTGGTACTATTATTTTGTTTGAGCTATCCAGGTTGTTTTCTTTCCAAGGTTCACATTGCAAGACAGTAGAAAAATAGCCCAGAATCACATATTGCTTGAAATGATCAGATATTTCATTGAGTCTGTAGTGACTGATAATTAAAATGTTGGGGTTCTTTTGAAATTTGCCTGTTGTAGGCTGGAAGCATCTGCTAGAGGCGACTTTTAAAAGCTATTCATTTTGATATAGGAGGGCTTGTATGGATTGGAAGACCAAGCCTTTTCTCTATGCATGAAAAAAGAGGCATGAAACTGGAAACAAAAGCCAGGTGCAAAATGCTGAAAATGATGCTGCCAAAATAAATGGACAAAGGAGAAAGGCTTATTATTATTGATGACTACTATAACAACAGCCTGAATGTTTACTGTGTTTTCCCATATAACTTCCCAGCTCTCATTAATCCCTAACTCAGAAAACAGATCAAATAGAGAGATTGTATCAGTATTTAAAAGTCCCCAATGGCTGCTTTCCTTCCATGAATTCACCTACTCACATTTGAATCCTACAAGGAGTTTCACAGCTTTATAACAAGATTTTCTTTATATTGAACTTGCCCTCCAATTTTCCATTGCTCCCAAGTGCTCTCGTCAGAGGGACTCTGAAGAACCACTTCCCAGCTACCTTCTCCATGATTTGCACAGACCTTTCTCCTCTCTGTCACCTTCCTCTTCTTCAGTAAACTCTTTTCTAGGTTGAAAAGTCCAAACCTACAGCAAGGTTATGCTGACAAACCAGCAATCCCACAGCCTAAAAATTACCAGGGCTTGAAGTTGCTGACATGTGTGGTCAGAGTTCTCCCAAAATGGACTGCAATCCCATGCAGGATAAAGGTTGAAGACCTTCCTGCATTGCCTGGGGAACTTAATGACGTATTTAATTCAATGCACTGAACACAGAGACAACATCATCTCCAAGAGATGTCAGTGCCTGCAGCTGAGCTTGTGTCCACCCTTCCTAAAGGAGGAGGAGAGAGATCTACAGCAGAGAGAAAAAAACAGGAGAAAGCTGAAGCTGGTTGAACTTCAAATTCAGGTTCCTTAAATTCCCCACAATACATTAAGGCAGAGCTGGATTTAACAGTAGATTTTAGAGAAATGTAACCACTCCTTTGAGAAATTCCCGTGCACCATGTGTTCTAAGTCATGTATTAAGTAGTTATGTGACTTCCTGTCCCTTCTCCACACACTACCTTGTATCTACAGAATGCACTAGGTGGAAACACACAGGCCTTTTTTACTGCTGAAAACACACTCCCTGCATGCACATACACATATACTCAGCACCTGCACCCAGATGAGTCATCGGTTTGTGTTGCTTCCAGTGAGCAGCAGCCACCTAGCAAAGCTCCACAAAGAGACACTTGTCATCCCCTCCTCACTGCTGGCCCTGCAGCTCTCAAGCTATCACCTTTGGATGCTTATCAGGGCTGAAACGGACTGTGACCTCCGGAGAAAGCTCACCCCTGGGCGACAGCACGGCGCGGAGATTGCGAGACGGGCCCATGCGCGCCCCTCACGTGCTCCCAGGCACACTCAGCCCAACACGCTCCACGGAGATAAATAGAGCTTTATGAGGGCAAGATGCTATATACTGGTTTATGGTCCCAGGAAGCAGGTAACAAACTCAGCAACAGTAAATACATATATATATCCCTCACCATCCCCTATCTGGCTCAACAAGGCTCTTTCCTGAGGCTAAAGATAAATTGACTGCAGCTTCTGCTACCCTTTTGCACACTGGTTTCTATCGGCTT
Source organism: Crypturellus undulatus (assembly GCA_013389825.1). Lineage (NCBI taxonomy): Eukaryota > Metazoa > Chordata > Aves > Tinamiformes > Tinamidae > Crypturellus > Crypturellus undulatus. The sequence goes on along the minus strand of VWPW01030128.1, from coordinate 391,417 downwards.
GAAGCACATTACGGTGCCCACTGCAGAGTCTGAGGGCTCAATCTCCTATCTGGAATAAAACCTAACTATTGCACACAAATCCAGCCTTGTCCTGTAGCAACTGAACACAACTAAAGTCTGCAGAGTCCCTGAAGCTGCGGCGTGCTATGGTTTTAATGCCGTTGGATTGTGAGAAGCTGTTACCCATTGCAATGCACAGACTGTTTCAAGACATCTCACCCAGGAGCCCTTGAAAGAGCCTGGGAAATGAGTGAGGCTCCCATTATAGCCAGACTCCCCCAGCTGCTGTAGCTCAAGAACGGTCCATCAAAGCTGGCTCGACTGATGCCAGCAAAGGATCTGGCCCCACTTATTTACATGCATGACTCCCTGGTGCAGCTGGCAGCTGTAAAAGGGCTCATTTGGAAGGCAGTGTGGCTGGGATCAACATCACTTAAGCGATAATCTGCTAATCAGAGCTTCTCCTGTTGAAGTAATGCTCCCATCTCGGCGTTCCACACTGGCAGTTTGTTTCTGTAAAGCCTGCCAAATTGTTTCAGCTCCTGGCACTCTTAATGGGGTTTTCCTGCTTGCTTCTGAACCGAGGTTTCCCTTGATTCTGACCATGCTTTGGATGGCAATACAGTGCGAGGGGAAAGGACAAAATGATTCCGACACAGATATGAAGCCAGAGTCATCATGAATCTGCCATACAGCTGGAGGAGGAGGCAAAACTGGGGGGAAAAATGAGGTAAAACATGCAGAGGAAAGCATACAGGCTTGAAACGTGTACTTCTGCCCTAGTGTGGGAATGAGGTTGTTCAGTGAAGTGCAGAAACTGCTGAAACAGCTGAAGTGTGATGAGCAACAGGCGGGGCAACCACATGTAAAGCCTGTGGAAACACCTCTCAACTCAGGATGTTGTTTCAAAAGAAGGTAAACCACAAAAGACCTTTTGGAGGAAGGATGAGAAGAGAACAAGCCCAATGTGACATCGGTTGCTGCTCTGCAGGGAAGAGAAAGCTATGGTAGATGAACTGGAGATCAGCCAGATCCATGGAGATCCAACTGGAGACCACTGGCATAGAAGAAACATCACCTGGTGAAGAGATGGGCTTGCTATGCTCACCCTATTCCTGAGGATAGGCTCACTTACCTGCCACTTTGCCCTACAGCCAAACTGTGAAGGACCGGGAGAAGACAGGGTAGTGATTTCTACCCAGCACAGAGGTTGAGGGATCAGTGCAGACTGGTATAAGTAGGAGCTTCATTTCTCCACACTGTTCTGGGGACCCTAGTCCATCCCTACTGCTATCTTCGACATTGGTGCTTGTGACTCCTGCACTCCGATACAGAGGGATTGTGTTTGCAGCAACAAAGTTGGGAGCTCTGGGAACTGGTCAATCATTCTACAGAGTCCAGGTTCAGATCTCATTCAACAACGTCAGCCCAGGCTCACATCATAAACTCAGGTCAGTCCTGTGTCAAGAAGAGCAAACAGCAAGGGAAGCATATCTACTTCACCTGCTCATTGGTTAGTTATCCAAAGTGTGGTGCTCCTAGGCTGCCTGCGAGAGGAGAGGTCCTGTCACTCATCCTCAGGAGAATCCTTTTCATTGAGTGAGGGATGCTGTAGGAGAAAGTCAGTGCAAGGAAGTGATAGTACATTCAAGCTCAAACCCCTTAGAAAAATAAAAAGTCTGAGTTTTTTTTTAGTTTATTTATTTATTTATCTATTTATTTGTTTAGCGCTTTCAGTGATTGAGCATTGATCAGTGGAACGTTCCAAGGAAAGGCAATGAGAAGGTAGTCTGCTATCCTTGGGAGCCTTGAAGATGGGATGGTTTTCGTGAGGAAATCCCTTTGGGAAGGTTTACTTCAGGTTTACTAAGGTTTACTTGGAAGGCTCAGAGTACTGATGACTCTCTGAACAGATGACATAATGGCCCATTTAGGCCTTACAATCCCCCAATCCCGATATTCAGAGGGATTCCTTCCTGCTTGATGCACTATGCAGTAAAAACTCAGCTCGCTTTGTCTAACTGCATCATTCACACTAGTGATAACGAGGGGCAGATGCATGTCTGGCCTGGTGCAAAACCAAGTACTGCATCTGCAGGGGAAACTGCTAGATAAAAAAGCAATCATCTCTTCAGCTGAGCATATTGAGTCTGTCTTTATCTAGGACCTACCGAGTGAGAACAACATCTCTGATAACGTTCTCAGTGCATTCACCTCTCGGCCCACCTTGAAGCATCTCTATGATGTAACTCATCCTCCACAACTTTATCCATTCCACTCATCCAGGTCACAGAGCTGCTCGATGGCAAGGATGGTGAGGTCCCAGCCACGACCACCACTGGCTATACCAATATGGACTGTCTACTATTGTAAAACTCCTTTAGGGTAAGAAACAAGGTAGTCAAACCCCTTCGATCTTACACTGGAGTTGATCTAAGGCATCAAAAACAAAATCAGAGGACTGGCCCAGGACCCAGGACCCTTACTCTCAGGCCCTTCCTAGGGCTTTTCACTTTGCTTTGATTGAGCTTTTCGCCTTGGATTTTGTCCATAAGACACACATCAGAGGTTTCCTTTGAGAGATAGCAAAGAAGCCACCACACAACACGTTCACCTTCATCTCAACCAAGAGGTATGAGTCCAGCTTTGCACAAACAGTAGAAGGCCTGAGGTATACATTTCATTTCCCTCCATCTCTTCTTTGCACATGTCAAAGAAAAACATTGACATCAAAACTCTATTTTGCAACATGTATGATGATTATGACCACACATCCGTGCTTATCACTTGGCCCCTTGCAAAAACCTGGCTTGGCCAGAGCTCATTCCTGTCTACTTTGGCATTGACTTTACATACAAAACAGCAGCAGTAGCAAATGGAAACAGAACAGAGAAGGCCATCTCTCTTTCAGTGACATTCAATCAGCGGACGGGCTTCTTACAGAACATGGGATTTTTGCAGAGTGGTTACCAACCTCATTTTTGTCAGATTTTCCCCTCCTGTGATCAGTGACTTTCAATGATGTCGGCAGCGCAGATTTCTCCTAACCTGGGCGACCTGAGGGAGAAGGGGCAGGAGCTTTTTGATCTAGGATGGGACTTGAGCTCATGCAGAGAGGAAACGTTCACCCAGCCGTGAAAAAAACAAGCCAGGGAGACAAAAATTTTACTATCAAACTGTGCAAATGTTTGCTACAAAATAGGATATCTTTATGATAGAAATCATTTCTGGCCAAATTCTCAACCATCTTAAAATGAAATATATAAATAAAATATCAGAATAATATATAAATATAATTACATTTTAAAATGTAATATATAAATAAAATATCTATAAGTATCAGTAGAAGGATCTAAAAGTTTTAGGGAATTTGGTGTAAGACAGAAAATGAATTCAACCTCCATCATCCCCAATGTTTCCTTAAAATAGCTGCATTACACAGGCTTTGTTTAGTACTCCATTCCTTCTTAGTTTGTTATATACAGGTACAAGGATACAATCTAAAAGAAAAACTAAACAAAGTGGAGGTATCTAAATTACTTTTGCCTTGGTAGGTCTACCAATCTGTAAAATATCTAGCAACGAGAAGGGAGTCCTGTTTCCTATGGTAGAATAGACCATCCTTCACGGTCCAAGCAGGGAGCTTGCAAACTGTCATTCATTATCCCAAACAAAAGCAGGCACCCCAGCATGCAGAATAAATCATCTCCCCTCCAAAAGTCCTTAGAGAGGGGAAGGACAATGAAGAACGACAAAAACATTTTGTGGGGTACATGGTGCTGGTCTCCTCCAAAATGAACTACAGCAGCAGAGCCAGAGCCCAGGACCTGCTCTCCACCCACAGAGGCAGCCACCAAAGGCAGGGGTGGAAAGGCTGTATGTGGCGCGGGGACATGGAAGGGAGGACTGGGGTAGCAGTGTGTGCAGTCTCCTTATGACCAGGTTCTTAGAGAAAGAAGAGAGGAAATGTGATCTAAGACAAGGGAATAACATCTATATGAGCAACAGGGAAGCAAGCTGGGCTTTCGCAAGGATGGAAAATGATAGAGGAGCAACACAGCAGCAGTCTAGGGTCATAAGGAACTGGTTGCTCCTTGTGTTTTTTATTCCAGCACAGAAACTAGAAAGTTATCACATAAATTGGCAGCTTGCAAGTCCAGCACCAATGAAAGGAGGCAGCTCTTCATATGCACATAGTTACTCTGTGGAACATCTGCACCTTGGGGACTCTCAGAGGAAGACCCTGAGCTGCAGATCCCTTGGCCAGGCTAGAGGAGATGGTAGAAGCACCCCTATCTTCTTCCCAAAGCATACACTACTACGCACTGTCACTAAACTGGATGACTCCATAACCTTGATGAGCCCTTAAAAATACTTTTGCATCCTTCCTGCTCTGCTCACAGTGGTCCAACTTGTCTTAAATATTTACAATCCATATAATTGCAAGCCAATTTCCCCCTTTTCTTCTGGTGTGCCCTTGTGAATATCATAGACTTCCAAGGATGCAGGTGAAAGAGGGATGAGGACCAGAGGGGTTATCACAATGGGGTACAGCCCTAAAGCCACCTACAGCCACCTAAAGCCACCTTTATGTTCATCCACAAGGTATCTTAAGGCTCATCCCTTCAAAGAAGAGCCATAGCCCTTGCCCCTCCCATCCTCCCTAGGATAGCCAAGAAGGGAATAGTCAGGGAGGAAGGAATTGGGCCCTGACATTTGGCCAGAGGCCAGCACTGGCTCTAGGGCCTCTCAAGGCATGGGTTTATTTTGCTTGTGGATAATAAGGATGGAGGAAAACATGCCCCACGGTCACGGTGACTATGAAAGTGAGAAACGGTCAGAGTCAGGTTTCCTTGCTGGGCTTCTTGGGCAGCCTTTAAACCAGGGCAGGAAGGAGGGAACAATTTCTTTCTTGTGCGGCTTCAGCAGTTTGGTGGTATCTGCCTTTAATCATTGAAAGATCTAGAGGAGGGGGGAGAAAGACCAGCCTAGAGGCATTGCTGTTGCTGTCCCGCACCCTGCACATGGGGTGTGTATATATATTTTTTTTTCTCAGAAAGAGGATAGAGTCCCAAGAAAATATTTGCTCCATCCATGCTCTATCTAAACACATGCAGATGCTCCCCCAAGGGACACAAGATCTGCCACCCACAATGTCCCCCAGCCGAGTGCAGAAGGGAGCCAGGCCCCCCAAAACAAAACCCAAACAGAGGTGAAAGCACGTCAGGGTCCCCTGAGGAGTCACTCTTAAAATAAAATAGTCCATCCTCCTTTTTGCTCCCCTCTCTAATAAACAGCTCTGGTGCAAATGCTTGAATCCACAGAATATGGAATCAGGAATATCCCATGTATGGGGAGGGGGGCAAGGAGCTCTATGCTTTTTTGATACTACTGTTAAATGTGTTTCAGCCCCCTGCCCCCCCAAAAAGGCTCCCCCCATTCCCAGTGGTGCCCCCCATTCCATTTAGGAGCCTCCAACCCCATTTGGGATCCAAATGTCCTGCCTGCGCAGGGGGTCAAGGGTGGGAAGGAAAAAGCGGTGGGAAAAAGGGGTGGGAAAGGGGATGGGATGAGATGGAAGGGCTTGTCCCGTGATTCCCTAGTCACAGGATGGATACGGGAAACCAACGGGGTATTGCCCGGGGGGGGGGTTATACCTACTCCCTCCCTGCCCCCTAGAGGAGGAGGAGGAGGAAGAGGAGGAGGAGGAGGAAAAGATTGCATCAAGAGCTGAACTCGCTTTTTTTTTTTTTTTCTCTCTCTCTCTCTTACAGGAAGCCCTACTCTACCTTAGCCTTGGAAAGAGCCCCTTTTCATAAAATTAGCTGAAGGCACCTATTCACAGCCACAGGGCTGTGAAAAAAAAAAAAAGCAACAAACCGACTGTTGAGTTTTTCTCTCTTTCTTTCTCTTATTTTTTTTCTTAGCTGAAAAAAAAAAAGAAAAAAAAAAGCAGTCAGAAATGCGCACAGCTCCACTCTGCGAAAACTTGATGTTTTTACCGCCTGCTCTCCAACAGGCGTGGAGATGGGGGTTTTGTTTTGGTTTATTTTTTTCTTTGCTCTTCTTGTTTGGCTGTTTGTTTTGGGGTTATTTTTATTATTATTATCATTTTCCCCCTACTTACAGCCCGTTGGTCTTCTCCTAAATCAGACCCACCGACAGAAATCCTCTGCTTCTGCAGGAAAAACAGAGAGAAAAAAAAAAAAAAAAGACGAAGAAGCAGGAGGAACCCGAGGCGAGGGACGGGTTTGATCCCCATGAGCCAGACCCAGTGCGGAAGCTGTGGGTTCTGCGCGCGTGTCCCGATTCTCAACCCCCTCCCCCCAACATCCCACGTCAAAAAATAATAACAATAATAATAATAAATAAAATAAGATAAGATAAGGTAAGCTGTGATGGAGCTGCTCTCGATTTCCAGAGACCCCGCCGACTTTCCACTCAGAAAGCCCAGCTGGAGGTGGGAGGTTGAAGCGGTGTGGGGGGGTCTTGTCATTTCTTTTGCTTTGCATTTTTTTTTTTTTTATGAATGAAACCGGAGTAACAGCACGGCCATGAGACTGACAAGCTAGTCAATTCCAGGAGGTTTGGTTTTGTTTTGGGATTTTGGTTGTTGTTTTGAGGGGGGGTACTCGGGATGCTGCGCTCCCCCAAAACCGGCAACCACCCCCTAAAATCCCTTATATACCCCCCCTCCCGGGGAGTGTTATATATACTTTTGCCCCCCCCCGTCACCCCCATTCTCCCCCTCCCCAAAATCAAGCCTTGCTGCTACCTCCTCTCTGTAAGCGGCGCTTTCCCTCCGCGGGTTGCGCTGACACCGACGCTGGGGACAAGGACCGCGTCTGTGTGCGCGCGCGCTTAAGGGCGAATGGAAACGCGAGGATTTCACGAAATTCCGCGGAGTAAGTGAAAAGAGCTCTTTAAAAATATATTTTTCCTTAAAAAAAAANAAAGAGCGAGGAACTAAACTCCTCAAATCGGGCGGCGGGAGCGGGGGGGTGGCGGTGGGCGCGATCTTGCAGCCCCGCGAGCTCAATTGGCTTCTTGAAAGTGCAGATCCTTGGAGAGGAGGCGGCGGAGAGGAGCGGAAAGCGCCGCTTGTCCCTCCGAAACGCGGCAGGCCGGCAGGCCGGCAGAATAAACCTCTTGTGGAGCGCTGAAATGCACTGGGATATACAAGCAGGCAGCCCCAAGAGTCCCGCCAGCTGTAAAAAGGTAAAGACTGAGTGAAAATATTTCCAAGATTTCGCTTTTTTTTTTTTTTTTTTTTT
>VWPW01030128.1:373060-383595 GCA_013389825.1 Crypturellus undulatus | reverse complement strand
GGAGGGAAGGCGAAATCATCTGCAAGTGGCGCGCCGCAAGACCTCTCGTCCTCCTACTTCCCCGAGAGATCTTGGATGCTGGAAGAAGCCTCTTGGATATGGGATCATATCTGGTTTATCACAGCCTGGGTTTGATCCTCTGCTGCTCCGTCCTGAGCTCCGTCTACGCACTGGTGAGTCGCCAAATCTTTTTCCCTTCACGTTCTTGAACAAGCTGCTCGGCTGTTTTCTTGATGAGTAACTTACTGTATCGGGGGTTTAGAAGAGTGCAGGGCATTTATTTATTTATTTATTTATTTTTCTTTTTTCTTTTTTTTTCTTATTTTTTACCCAGACCAAAGGCTTCATTTAGCTGGCAGAGAGCATTGCTGCCAGAGCTGCCTCACCAGCTGAAATTAAAATGTCTGTGTCCCCCCCGAGGGAGTTTGAATTACTTTTAAAACCCTCCAAAGAGAAACGCGTGCAGTTTGACAGGGCAAGGAGGCAAAAAGCAAGCAGTGCAAGAGACACCTAGCAGCGAGGAAAGGGAAACTTTTTTGCCTTTCTTTTTCCTTCTTTCCTTTTTTTTTTTATGGTCTACCCACCAGCACGAGCAACTTCATTTTAATTTAATCTCTTTAATCTGCTTAACCTCAGCAAAATAGTGCCTTTCTCTCCAGGATTGGCTCTGGAGAGGACCTCTGAGTGCAGCCCTTGGTGTGGGGATGGCAGTTTACACAGAGAAGAATGAGAGTAATATTAACCTTGGGGCTAATATTACTCTCCTTGCTCCTTGGGGCTGTTTTACCTGTTCTTGCGCACTCTTATGGAGGATATTTTCCATACAGAGGGAGACAAGTGTTGCAAAAGGGGCTAAACTCTGTTAAAACTGTCTTTATCGCAGTGATGGGGAAGGCATTAAGCTCTGCAGACCCTCTTGGCAGCCTTGAGTGGTTTCGCAAGCCATTCTGCAGAAGGGAAGGCAAATGTCACCCAAAGCCAGCCCTTGGGTTTGACTCCCTAATGCGTGTACCACTTTGACATGCCCCTCGTTTTCTTTTTCCGTCCCTGATATCAGCAGCATTGCTGCACTTTGCAGTACCCTCTGACATAGCAAGTGGCATGAGTGCTACCTGGGATGGTGCGTGCTGTCCGCTAAGGATGGGGTTGTGTTTGGACGGAAGCAGGTTAGCTGCAGTCCCAGCTCCGGGCAGGGCTTCCCTGATGCTCCAGGGTCCATCAGACTTGGCTCATTCCCCTCGGTTTGGTAGGAATTTTGGGGGACTTTGTGCAGGTCCAAGGTGAGTGCTTCCCCAAGAGCTCCAGCATCATGTTGGAGGAAAGCAACTCATTGATGAAACAAGAAGCAGCAGTGCAAAGAGTTGCTATTTGGTCCATCCCTACCTGGGATACTGGCGAGGTCAACTGCAGGGTCTCTAAGTGTTCAATGATGGTTGAGGTTCTGGATTCGGATCAGCACCTCCTCAGCCTGCAGTCAGCTTTGAGGCCATCTCATCATGCAGTTCACGGGGACGTATCACCTGCCAGCTCCTTCCTTCGCGGACCTGGTGGTGCTGAAGTCGGCAGCAAAACACCCATTAGTTTCAACGCCCCTGTGGGTGTCATGGAAAATCAGGGATTTGGGACAGCCAAAATCAGAGCTGGGCAAACTTCAAAAGACAGGAAAGGTGGGATATCGCTCTGTTGCTCATCTCTAGCCTTATCAACACCTACTTGTTTCCTATTCTTCTTTTCTGCTGGTGTATCTAGAAGACACACAGGATCTGAGCTGGTGCCAAGTCTTATCTGCCAGGTGTATTCAGCATATTTTTAAATTTATTTTTAACCTGTGCACTCTCCAAAGCTAAGGAAAAGAGCAATAATCCCCCATCACAACAGACACACTATTTAATTTATTCAGGCCTAAAGTGCATTTTTGAGATCGCTCTTTTGCTTTTCAAACCTGCTGCAGGGTTTGCAGGTTAGCAAGAGCCAAAGAACATCCCAACCGGTTTGAAAAGTTAATCTTAAAATCCAGAATGTCCAAAGACATCCTTTGTCCTCTCTGGCATTCCCTCAGTCCAGAGAAGAAGGGGACACCCATGTCATCCTGCAGTATAATGAATTGCAAGGCAGAGAACATATTGCAGGGAGTCTAGAGCCTGTTTGCTTCCTTCCACGCTAAATTAACTTGATTTTTAAAATTAACTTTAAATTGGCTGCACGTTTGAGCACCACAGCTTCTTGCTGCTTCATGAGAAGGGTTGTTTCCAAGCCTGATGTTTGGCCATCAGGTCTGAATGGGTTTTAAGGGGCTGTTGTCAATCATAAATGTCCCTTTCCTTGCAATAATTGTCATGCAGCTTGCAATGAGATTGCTTTGCACTCGATAGTGGTGACCACAGTGATCAGCCAGCGCATGATGCGTCACCGCTGAGACGCCCCATGCTGTTCTTTTCTCTTATTTCTATTTTGTGCTTTGCTAAGAATGCTCATAAAGGTATGGCATGTAACAAGTGATGAAGTGGGGGTGGGAAATGGTCTCACAGAAACCTTGATACATTGTGGGGTACATTAGCTGTGAGATGAATCACTCTTCCAACAGCAGCACAGGCTGCACGTCCCTGCTTTTAGTTGTGAGGCCATAAAAAATTCAGTGCAGGGTAAAATGCCCTGGGAATGGGTCTTCTCAGGGGCAACTGCGTCCCTCTCACTTGCACTTTGTGCTGTGGTCCATCACGACCTTCATTTCTCAGGGGGTCTGTGAGGATGTTGTGCCCCTCGTGCAGTTGTAGCATCACCAAAGCCCCATGTCAGGGCTGTGCCTGGTCCCCGGGCTTGGAGGTAGAAGCTGAGGGGGACGAGGGCTCTTTGACATGGGGTGAAGGATGTGGGTGATGATCCAGTTACCTCCAACTCCTGGATAATCCTCACTTTCCATGGGAGTATTCCCTGCACTTCAGCCTGTTGAGCATTTTCCTGATGAAATTTGGTTGTGTAAGGGGGCAAATTTGAGTGCCTTCTCCTGCCTGGTCCAAGTACCAAAGAAACATGACCAGCCTGAATCAGAAAGCCCTGTGCAGGCTTAAAAATATGATGCATGTTCAAAGAAAGTTAGAATTGGGAATTAACCTGAGGAGTAGTTAAGGTGCAGGCACTAGAGTTTTATCTGGGAAGCTCTGCCAAACCTTCTTGAGTGGCTCCAGAAGGACTTCTCCATGTCCCACCTTCAAAAGCCAAACCCATGGCTTGTTCCCTGCTTTGTCACTCTAAACCTGGCAGCTCCCAAACAGGTTGTGACCAGAGGAGACACAAATTAGGAGGAGAAAAAAATCCAGCAGCTCGCTGGAATGCTGCAGCAGGACTTTGGGTCAGAATAGCTCCATTTGGAGACATAGATAACAGGCTGAGGTCTTCATGGTCTAACCAGCCTAAGTGAGGATGTCCATGTGTGGACATGAGATGGAGAACAAAACAGACCCCCTGCACTGTCCTGGAGTTGGTTTGGGTCAGTTCTCCTCTTTGATTTTGCTTTTTAAGGGTGCTCAGCTACTCACAGGAGGTGCTGTGTCTTCAGGGGGCTGCGTTTTGCCAAGCAGGGCAGGAATGAGCCCTTCCAATTGGGTTCCATCCAGGACGCCTGCATTGGATGGGAGAAAAGGAGATGTCTGAAAGAGGAGACGGTCTGTGTCTTGTTCTCTGATTTGTGTCTTGTCACTTCCCTGGTCAGAATCAGCTCTTTAATGGATCTGGAAATGGGAAGGATTTAAAGCTGAATAATTTATAGCTGGAAGGGAAAGATAATCATATTCTGTCTCAGAGCACGGGCCAGTAATAAAAAGAGTAATAACAATAAAATAATTCTGCATAGAGATCCTGCAAAGCCTGACGAGCTGTCTGCTTTCAGTAAATAAAGGCAGGCTCCAAGCACAGGAAAGCAATGTCTGAAATGTTCCTCTTGCCGCACACGCTTGGGAGAGTGCCCATCGCTGCCCCATGTAGTTAGGAAGGATACGGTTTTTGTTATTGTACTTTGGGATTAGCAGATATCCCTGGACTATAAAACACTCAACCGCAAAATATAAAGCAAACAAGGCTCTGTGTCAACCTAATGCAGGGGCTGGGATTTCATCCCTGGTGGCAAATCTGGCCTGAGCGCTCTGTGTCCAGTGCTTGATACCCCAGGAACGGGGACAGCGACAGATCAGCTGTGCACACAGAGGGTCAAGGTTGGAGGAAATAAAATCTGAGATGCTTTTTAGGTCTAGGCAGTTGTTGTTTGGGTTTGGGATGCCCAGAAATAGCCTCTAAGTGATGCTTTGAAATCAACAGGGTGATCCGGCCTTGAGGGGCACTCCTGGCTCAGAGAGCTCAGATGAGACAGCTGCTGCCCCCATCCTGCCATCTCCCCCTCCCTTGGGCAGTTGCAGTCAAGCTCTGGTTCCCTGCACTGTTTGGGGCTAATTCTGGAGTTTTGGGGGGAGGAAAGCATAGGCACACCCTCATCATGAAAACCAGTAGGCTAAAAGCAGAAGGAATCATCTAATTCACGACCTGGTCCAAGGGAAAACTCACCCTCCTTCCCACTGACTCCTGAACAGAGTATAGGAGTGATATTTTCTTGGAAGGAGGCTCCAAAATCATAAATTGGCATGAAGTCCAAAGGCAGCAATCCTCCCTTTCCCATGACTATCCTCGGGCTCGCTCCAGCGTTTTGAACTCTGCTCCTTCTGACATGGATAGGATCAGCAATGCCAGCAGAGAATGGGCAACATGTTTAAGCTGGCATTGCCTTGTAGCTGAGGTAGGGGGACATCAAGGAGAGATCGGTTATTCTCTCCTACCCATATCCTTGTTACCCCTCTTTCCTGCTGGAACAACCCTCCATCTGGGGACAGTCAGCAGGACTGTTGCTCCTGGTTGCTGTTACTGTAGCACATTAAAAATAAGCCAATATAACAGCTCAGAAAAGTGCAGTTCCAGTTACTGTCATCTCTCCCCGTTCTCACTGCACTCCTGACCACATCTGCTCCTCCTGCTGCTAAGAAATACGTGCATGAATGGCAATATGAACTGTGGGTCCTGCATGTGACCACAGTGTGGGCTCCACTGCTACCTCTGAACTTCCACTCAGACATCGTTAGTCGTTGGCACCCTCATTGGCAGTGTTTTTGTCTGAACAGATAAGCTGTACTTCAAACAATGCCCACGTCGTGGTTATGGACAGCACAGGCTGGTGGGACTGGGCACAGCCACCTTGTTTTGTGGGCAAAGAGGGTTTAGGCTAATAGATGTGAGATATCCTGTGTCAGCTTGGCTTCAGGGACAGAGAGCCAGACCTGGAGCTCTTTCTTAGCAATATAGCAGTGAGCAAGTGCCCCCAAGATTCAGTAGAGGCATGAACAAGTGAAGAACAACACAATGGGACATATTTACCTGCTTTGGGGACTGCAGCTCCTGGGGACAGTGAAGTGACCGGGTCATATTTTTCCACCTACATGATATTGAGGTAGGTCTGCACCAGGCAGGACTCGGCTGCACAGCGTCCTGCCCATACTAACCTCTCCAGCCCTACCAAAGTGCAGAATAAATGAGCCTTTAAAGTCCAAAGGTGTTCGGTGTCTTCCAGGCTTTCCACTGTAACGACCTCTGCTATCAACCGTCTAGCAGATAAGGGCAGTTGTTCAAAAGGAGACGTGGCCTCCTTGGAAAAGATCCATTCCCAAACGAGTGTCTGGGGCCAGGGCTGGCGGCGGGAGCTGCTGTCTCAGCACCCCAGCAGGATGGTTATCTCACTTTTCACATGGCTGCCCCATTGCTCATCAGGGTTCCTCGATGTTATCTTTCCTTTAGTACCCTCCTCTCTCCAAGCGTTTCAGTCTGTTTATTTTCTTGGTCTTGTCACACTGCAGACAAACTGTAATTGCACCTGCAAAGGCAGGTTTTAAAAAGTCCCTGGGAGTCCTTAAAAAAACTGCTATTTTTATTTTTGCTGTATATTAGAACAGAAAAGTGAAAGGTGAAATCCGGGTAATGCTTGCCAAAGGATAAGGGAAGAGAGAGTCTGGAAGCAGGAAGGGGTGGTTGTGAAGTACCACTTCTTGGGCATGAAGCAGAGGGCAAATGATGAGAGAACTGAGAGCTGGTGGGGAGTTTCGAGGACTTGTCACTGGTCACTCAGTCATATTCTAATTGCCTTCACTTATCCAAAACACCAGGTGAGGTTAGGGTCCATCCTGCATGATAGGCACAGAATTGGGTCAGAAGCAGGCAAACTGGGGAACGTTTCTTAAGAGGAAGAACAGGAAAAGGAGGATTTCAGAAGCTGGGGGCACCTCAGCCTCGCTTCGTTCAAGGATCCTTGTTTTAAAGCTCTCTAGGAAACTTGTTCCTCTTCAGGAGCAAATGCCCTTTTGCAATTCAAGGATATGAATCAAACGCCAAAGCTCAGTGAAACCAGCGGGCTGTTTTGCATAGGCTTTGCATGCTATTTCCATCTATCCCACTTCAATGTCCAAAGCCCGAGCTTTCCCTCAGAAACCTGCATTTTCTCCTCAACTGCGACATCGAAAGTTGCTTCTCCTTGCAGGCTCTGAGCAACCAGAAGGAAAGTAGCTTTGGTACTAAGGATAGCGGATGCAAGTAAACAGCTTGTTTCTCCTGGTTACATTCAAAAAACAAGATCAACAAAACAATGTTGTCTAGCCTATCTACTCCAGGTTAGCAATTTCACTGAGTTCAGTTAAAACATGAAGTGGGAAGGGAGCTGATAATAGACGGGTCCTTTAAGAGATGACCAACACAGATCACTTCAAAAACTAGGATTATCGGGAATCTTCAGCTTCTGAAGCCTTCCTGCTTGTTTGAGTTGAGTTTCCCAAGATTTTCTCAAAGCTTGTTATCTCTTTGCATGCTTTCTAGGTTACAGTCACTGATTTTCTTACTCTAAAACGGCCTCTTTTAAGGAGACTGCATGTTCTCCAGCATCTGTGGCTCTGTGTGCTCTGAGGGGTGAAGGTGCAGTCTGTGCATCTGGAATTAATGGTTGATTTTATTGTTCTTTCTGGAGAAGGGTGAAAGAAAGAGGTGATTCTGTAGGCATAGGAGTGGAAATGTTTTCCAAGTCCGAATAGCCATGGTAAGAAAGCGTGGGTTCGTGGGTGGTTAGAAGGCCTGATGCACCATGTCTAAAGCAGACGTAGCTTGTTGTAACTTGTGCTAAATTGCCATGACTGTGGCAGACCTAGAAATATTTACCCAACTCAGCCACTGACTGTAGGTAACAACATATATTCCTGCATCTCAAAGTTGCCCCATATCATCCAGGAACCTGCTCAGCTACAGAGCATCAGCTCCTCCAAGACAGATCCCCAAAGACATGAGGTGTCCCTGGAGGTCTCTCCTCATTTCCTCAGCTGGCAAAAGGCACAGAGTTGGTCTGAAAGTGTTGTATACATATGTTGTCTATGTACACACATGTGAACATGTGGACACAGCTGTACCCTGCACTGCTCTGACTCACACCACAGCTTCACTGAGCAGACTTGAAGCATCCCACCATCTGATTTCACTGCGGAGTACCCACTTCAGCTCCAATTTGTTTCCTAACATGATTAGTGTTTCTTCTTTCAGTCTTTCAGCACCACAGTGAAGCTTTTTTTTCTTTATTTTTTTCCCCTTTCTTTCATTCCTGGGATCTGATTTTTATCTGTGATTTGCCTTAACCTCATCACAGAAACCACAAAGCTCGAGGGGCCGGAGCCTTCTTGTGGTGTGAATCAGCGCTGTTCCTGTGAAGAGCCAGGAGCATCTCATCTGATGTCAATCAGTGTCACAGAAGGGAAACAAGGAGAGAACCAAGGGATAACCTGGAGTAGCCCCGCTGGCACATCCTACTATTGGCCTCCTGGCTCTGGATTGCACAGGAGCGGAGAGAGAGAAGATTCTGCAAGTTTGGAGATCTGTGTTGAGTGACAATTCCTCAGCATTTGGATGTTTTTCTAAGCTGTGTTCAGCCATGCTTCAGTAGCTTCTCTTGTGCTTGTCTGCCTTGTGCAATGAATATCTTCTTGAAAGCACTTAAACAGGAGCAATCTGGAGAGGGGAGGATGAAGCAAGGGGGAATTTCTTTCATATTTCTGGCTGTGGTGGTGGTGGGAAGCAGGATGAGCTTGCTGGCAGCAGGAGGCTTCAAACCACAGGACAGAGATGAATTCAGCTGTGGATTTGAGTCCAAATCACGATGAGGGATGATGTCTGAGCCTAAGAGGTCTGAAGAAATTTAGCATCCATGTTTCAAGTAGACTTGGCAAGGATGATCATTTTTTTACTTCTCTCCTATTCCGTTTTTTAGACGGACTTTGCCATAGCGTTCCTTGGTGGCATTGACAGTAGCAGTGTGACCAATACATTGAACTTGAGATAAATTTTGCACATATTTGCAGGATTGCAAATGGGAAATCACGCCTAAATTATTTGGTCAACAGAGAAAAACGACTGAGATTTCTGGAGAAGCAGGGGGAGCACCAGCTGCAGCTGGTAAAGATGAAACCAGTTCCTTTTTATTTATTTTATATATGTATAATATATATATGTATGTATATATACACATATATATATATAGCAAACTGGTAAGGATTTGGTCCAGGTTCTGGGTTGATGGGTCTGAGCAAGAGGATCTCCATAGGGCTTCTATGGGCATGTGCTTGGCTTGGGACTGGCCCATCTGACACAGCATTTGCTGGCACAAGTATAGTCAGATAAGCAGAATGAGTCCTACATGAGGATCCTGATTGACTACTGAATATCCTAGAGATGAATTCAGAGCTAATACCATGTAGAGAGTGATCCCAAGCTCTGGGCAGGCCCCCTCGGGCACTTCCCTGCCTTCTTCTTCCAACCCATCCCAGGCCCTGGTGCAACACTTTACCATTGCCTAAAGACACTCCCATCTGATGAGTCTTTGCCTTTATTACTGAGTAAAAATAGCCAGACTGTGCACCAAAGCAGTGTCCTACAGTTGTCCACAGAGTCCGATGTGCTCCCGGGCATATTTTTAGCCCTGCCCCCACAGGAGGTACAGTGAATGAGGTCACACAGCTTTGGGAAATATCCCTTTGGATGCAAGCAGTCAAGGGGACAAGGGACAGAGGATTTGTTTCCTTGCCTGGGCTTTGTGCAAGGATATGGTCCCATGAGCAGGGACGAGCAGTAGGTCCTCCCCATGGATGTTCATGTCCATCCCCACTGCAGAAGCATCTGAGATGTCAGCCATGCTGAGATGGGGCTGCACAGGGGGATGCAAGAGTAGAAGGGGAAGTGGGAGGGGATGCAAGAGGAGAAGGGGAAGCAGGAAGGGGATACCTGAGCCAACCAGTTGCACAGAAGAGCTCATCACGCCCCATTGTTTACTTTGCTGAGGTGCCATGACAACATGTACAGAGCTGCTCTTGTTATAAGTGCACTCACCACCGAGCGCGGTTCCCAGTCCTGCTGGCACCTCCTGTGTCATTGCCTTGGATCTGGTCTTTCCTGGGGAGACAGACTGGGATACCTGAGGGGGACGATAGGAAAAGCAATGGGAAGAGTGGTGGAATAGAAAGGAAGAAGCCCCTTCATGGTCACAGCTATTACACCATTGTAGCTGTGGCTGTTATGATGTCCAGGTGTTGCAGACTGACCTTGTTGCATTTGCAGAATGCTAGGGGCAGGGACAGGCCCCCTAAGGACGGCAGGGTCAGCAGTGGCTCCATGAAGGTCAGAGCTTCCCTTCCTGCTGCTGCTTGGAGCACAGAGCAGGGGACACGAGCTCCCTTGGGAGCCAGGTGAGATGCATCTCCTCCTTGGAGGGTGCAGCATCTCCATCTCCATGGGCTCCTGTTCCCTGTGACAGCAAACCCAGTCCCCAAGACACCTACAGGAGAGCAGAAATTAGCAGCCTAAAGTTGCTTTTTTTCCCTGCTAGTCTTCAGCAGGGTGGGGATCAGGGAAGATGATGATGCTGAGGATACTTGCAAAGAGAGGAGTTGAACCTCGATATTGGACAGGAGCAGAACAGCCCTCAGGAGGTGATTTGCCAGGCACCATCAAGCCACTTCCACATGTGACCACTGCAGGCATTAGAGTTCAACATTACATCTTCCTAAAAACTAGCTTCTCCCCAATTTTGCCCATTTTTTTACCTACTTCTATAGTTTTATTTTTGCATGCTTTAGCCAATGTGGACTCAAGGCCAACATTTCTTGGAAAACAACAACAACAACAACAACAAAACACTAATACGGTGTTTACAGAATCATGCTTGGAAGCATCAGCAGGAGGATCTGAGAGGCTTCCTGTCTTCTGTGACCACCACCTGCTCAGATGTTAAGCTCCCAGCTGATGCCAGACCCTGCCTTGCCAGCCCATTGGAGTGATTACAGACACTAATTCCAAAATCATAGGAGCTGCTTAAAATACCAGGGGCTCCTCAAAAAGCAGCACTTTGGGTTTCTCCTCTTTCTCCTTCTCTTGCTCTGGAACTCTAGAAATGATGAGCTCTAGCTTCTCTCTACTGC